>WEKY01059059.1:70165-115242 GCA_013390045.1 Picathartes gymnocephalus
GGGCCGGGCAGGGGGGCCGGTGCCGCCGCATCGGCACCCGCGGCCGCTGCCTTTTAAAGGGGCAGCGATGTTATTCCCGGAGCCGGAGAGCCCCGCGCCCCCTCCCCGCCTCCCCCGGCAGATGTGGGCAGCATCCTTCCTCCCTTAGTGATGGGGCTCCCCCGGCACCTTATCCCCGGCAGGTGCGTGTCCGTAGGTACATGCAGCCGTCACATTCACTACGGAGCACAAAAACGTGCACAGTCAGGTTTCATCTCGACATAACAAGGACATGTTGTACAGGGAGAACAACCATTCTGCAGAACAACCTCCCCGGGGAAATGGTAGAGTCCTCATCGCTGGAGATTTTCGAGATGCCACTAGAGAGTGTGCCAGATCGTCTCACCCAGACTCCCTTTCCCATGCAAGGTTTGGCCAGGTGATCCTTTGAGGTCCTTTCCAGCCTGGGCTGCCCTGTGATTCTTCCTTCCAAGGCAGACTGCGCCCTTTCTTGGTGCCTGTCCTGGCAGCTGGCACTCATACCAGCATGTCATCAATTTGATCAGACTTGGTGCATCCCCTGCCTGGAGCAGGTGACTTGGGGTCTTGCCCATCACACCTGAACATCTTCACAGGTGGAGAACCACCACTGCATTGGGTACTGGCATCTTGTATTGCACTACTACTACTACTTATTCTCTCAATGGGGTTGAAATTTTCACTGCACACCTCTGAAAGGAGTCAGGCTCCTTCCCTGTAATGCCCACTTGGACCAGCAGCTCCATCCCTCTTGTCTTACTCATGTAGGACAAGTTTTTTCTGCCCACTCCTTGCATTTGCATATATTGGGACCTGAGGCCATATGGGGGGGATGCCTGGCACTGGCTCTCCAGTCACCTGCTGGTGGTGGCTGTGCTCTGCCTGGAGGCAGCTCCACTCTTTCCCCTGTACCCTTTTAGAACAGGGTGGCCACCGTGGCCTGTGGGGACTGTGAGGAACAGCTGTGCCATCCCAGCTGGGCCCAAGTGCTGAGGCACCACAGTCCTTGTGCTGTGTTGCTGGGTGAAGAGGCACCAATATCCCCCCCGTGCGTGTTTAAAGGTCAGTGGGTGCCTTCCCAAAGCCCCCTCCTTGCATTAACTGGAGCTTGCACATTCACAAGTTGCTGCAGCCAGCAATAAAGGCGGCAACTTGGCGTCATTGAGTTGAATTCCCTGTGTTATCAGCTGTTCGTGGTGACTGCAAGCTCCTCAGCAGGCAGAGGTGGGGAAGGGTGGGTTTTTGCAGCTTAATACTACCCATGTCTCCAGCTGCGTGGAGGATGCCCCCTGAGTCATGGGAGGAGAAACAGCCCCAGCAGCTCTGGCCACCACTGCAAGAGCTCTTGTTGCTACCAGCCCCTGAACTGTCAGAAAAAAGCCAGCACAGGGAGGGTTCTGCCTGATGCAGGCACAGTACAAACCCTCTCATGGGAGCCATTTCCCCCCAGTGTCCCTGCTGAAGTCCTGCAGTGGGTGAGCAACTGGAGAAGCACTGCCACCAATACTTGCCCTCTTGAGGCTTCAAACATTTAAATCCCTTGTTTTGAGCATTAGCCTTCATGCCACAAATTCTGCATTTCTGTCTGTGACAAATCACAGGGATTTTAACAAGGAAACCAAGGCACAGGAAAAAAACTGGAGGGAAATGCCAACTGAATAGATTATACCTAGCCCAGGTGGGTGTACCGGAGTCAGCTGGTGACATTCAACCTAGACTGCTAATGATGCTGCTTCCACAATCCTGTAGCTGTAGCAATCATTCTGAAAACTCACAGAAGGAAAAGTCCCAGAAGGATGCAGAAAAGCAAATCTGTGTCATTCTGAAGAAAAGGGCACCCTAGCAGGGGTGCAGCATTCCAGGTTCAAAAGCTAGGAGGAAACCACAGCCACTGCAGGTATTATTTACGGCCTGTAGCTCCACAAAGTGATTTTGAAACCACACAGAAATCAATCACCTTACCATGTGAGTGAGACCTACAGTGATCTGCAAAGCAAGGGCAGGGACTAGACATCAGGAAGCCTTTCTAATTGCAAGGACACTGCCTCACCAGAACAGGCTGCCTTGGGAGCCCTCTAGAAACAAGTTAATGTCACGTAAGGTCAGCTTGAGCACGCTCATGTCTCAGCACAGATGCAATGGTGAGATGACTTCCCAAGGTCCCTTCACCCTGTGGGAGAGATTAGGGTGTGTGGGAGAGCAGTACCAGTGTCCAAATCTTGTGGCAGGATGAACACAAGATGCACACCTGGTCCCCAGTGCAGTCACAGGCACACTTGTGCTTCCTTACAGACCTATCCCTGGGACAGATGTGATGCTGGTGTGCTCCTGCTGATCCTGCCTCCTACCTGCATGGTGCCATCCCAATGGCAAAAAGTCCCAGTGTCCAGCAACTGATCTCTCTCTGACGGTCCCAATGTTGTGATCCATGGTTCCAGGGGGCTGGAGCAGAACAAGCCCTGCTGGAAATGAGAGGTGCTGGATCACCCCTGGAGCACTGGTCGAAGCTGAGGAATCACCTGTGTGGGGGCTGCTGCCCACCTGAGGAAGCTGCTTACTTCCCTAGGAATGAAAGGCTCTTGCAAGAGGGGTGGGGTGATGCACAAGACATTTTTTGAGTGATGAAAGTCTCTTCCCTGCTCCCCCACTCTCGCAGCCTCCACTGTCAGAGTGGGAGTGGCAAAACCTTCAGCAGGGAAAAGCATTTTGTGAGCACAGTGAAGCAAGAGGACTTGCTGAACAGAAGGCACAACTGTGCCCCCTCTCCCTACCTTTGGGTACTTGTTCTAATGCACCTCATCCAAACAAGAGAGGGGTTACTTTTTTGAATTTTTTTTTTTTTTCATTCCTGCATTAACCATTTTCCACAGTTCCTGGAAAACAGATAAGGCACTAAACTTTTATTAACCTCTGCCTGGCTATTTGCTGGGATCCATCTTGGTGAAACTAGGGTTTGTCACCCTGGATTTCCAAGCCACTAAAACGAGGCCAGACCCCAAGTCTGGTGCTTTTGTTGCAACCATCCCTCTCAACACACTTGACTGCTGCCACTGGCAAGGTGGAGGTTGTGTCCCTCACCCTGGTGGCCCCTGCTCCATCCCAGTTGGCCTCCTGCCCTGCCATTCAACAGCCCCAAAGACATCTCTGCTCCTCCTCCTCAGTCTCCCATTCTGTAAGCCCCCTCCTCAGTCTCTCATTCTGTTTCCATTCACTGGGGACTTGTTGAAATTAAGACTCTTTTCAGCCCCATGTGGTACTCATTCTTAGTACATGGTCTCCCATCCACGAGGTGCGGTCCTTTTCAGTGGATAGCTCCCTCTTGCACAAACATCTGTCTATGCCTCCTTGCAGTTTCTGTGTGTCTAAGCCACTATTTCTGAAGAGCTGCTAAAATAGCCCATAATGAGGTAATCTTTGTTCTTCTGGGACCAAAAAAACCCCTAAATCCCATCTCTGTTTGGGTGTTGACCTCTGCACCAGCTGCCTGTTCCTGCCATGGGGTTTTGTCATCAACCATCTCTGCCCAGACCCCCCACCTCAGCAAGGTCACTGACTGTCCCCATCCAGCAGCCACCTTTGCAGTCCTCGGGCAGGGTTTGTCCCCTTGTTCTATTGGCATGGCCCCCTCACACCCTGGTCCCAGCATGCCTGACTCGCCACCCCCCACCAGCCCCACATGATGCAGTTAGCTGGCTGCTGCTGACTGCTGGTCATGACTGATTTGCTGGCCCCCAAGCTGCATGCAGACCCGGCCACGCTGCTCCCTCTGGGCCTGACTGCTTCCATCAGGCAGACCCTGCAATCTTGTCGCCCCGAGCTCACTCTGGATGGCAATCGGCTTGGAAAGCTCCCTGGCTCTCACCTTCAACATTTGGGATTGAAAAGTCCCTCTCACAGCCATTGTTGTCACCACTTTCGGTTCTGCTCCTCGGGCAATCCTCCGTGTCCCATATAAACCACTTGGACATATTTTTAGCAGGCATTTTTTCTGAGCATGATAAGCTTCCTCCTTTGCTGTGTGTATGAATAACTCATTGCTTCCCCTACGGCAGCCTCGCATCCCCCTCCCGCCCCAGCAGACTCTCAGTGCACCCAGACATTTGTGCAAAGCAGCTCTGAGCTGTCCCCAGGGAAGGCAGGGGGCTCACTCCCAGAGCCTGAGCAAACTCTCTACTGAGGGTCAGGTCTCTGTATCACAGCACAGGGATGCAGAAACCCCAAGTAAACTGTTTCAAATGGGCAAAAGAGACTGCTTTCCCTCCCCCTCAAGGGAGGGCTGCAGCAGTTGAGCTGCAAGTCCCCCCTGCCCCTTCCCCTCCCTGCCAAACTTCAGCCGAGGGCTGTCAGTTTGTAGTAAAAAAAAAAAAAATCCTGCTCTGAGCCCAGTGGTGCTATCAGCAGTGGAGAACTGGGATGGGTAACAGGAAGAATCCAGGAGCATCCCCACAGTCTCTGTCTGCCTCACCTATTGCAGGCAGGAGAACCTTCCCAATGCCAGGCCCTTGCTGCAGCTGTGCCCTCATGGATGCCCAGCACCGTGTTTGCCCTTGGTTTTGCCTGCAGCATTATGCCTCCTCCCTTCAGCACACACAGCCCATGAGCCCAGACTGTCCCAGGGAAGTCTGGCCATAACATCCTGGAGCAGGAGGAGGCTGCAGTTGGAACAGAGATACCAAGCAGCAGCCCCATACCTGGGAACAAACAAATTTTTGCTGGGAAGGTCACAAATTAGACCAAGGTGCACAGCAAGATACCTTCACCTCCCAGGGATGAGGTCTGCCTGTACCATCCTGCCTGCAGAGAGGGATTCCAAACGACACAAATTCCCTTTCTAATTTTAAATCTGCGACAAATTCTTGTGCCTGTCCTGTCCTCACTGGGTCTTTATCAGTTTTGCAGAGGAAGTGTTTCCTCTGAGGGACAGAATAACTCTCAAACCACTTGGCTGCTCCTCCAGCATTTGCATCCTTTAGCATGAAACACATTGACAAAATGCAGAAACCCTGTGTTGAGAGGTATTAGTTCTGAGCTTAAATTAGTAAGTTTTAAGTAGAATGAGTTAGAATGGGTTCACAGAGTTACAATAGGGTGTGATCTAGTATGTTGTTTGCTCAGCTTTACTTGCATCAGTAGCTGGATCTGCTGAAGCCTTGGGTCACAAGCTCTGAGTTTACCTCTAGAGATGCTTTTGCCTGGAATTGAGTTAATTCTCCTAGTAAATTTCCTAGTAGCTGGTGCAGTGCTATGTTTTGTCTTTCTTATGAGAGGAGCATCGATAACGCACTGATGCTGCTGTGGTTGTTGCTGAGTAGTGTTTATCCCAAGCCTAGGGCTTTTTTATTTCCCCATGCTCTGCCAGCAAGCAGGTGCACCAGAAGTACAAACCAGAAAACAAGGAGACTCCAGCTGTCAGCAGAAGCTGTAACTCCACAAGATAAGAACAGTGTATGGCCTGCCTGCACAGACACAGAGAAAGAACCCAGTAAGATGTTAGAAGACCCCAGATCAAAAATCACCACTGGACCAAGAGGTGCATGGAGAGTGTCTGAGGAGTGGGTGCATGAGTTGTAATGGTATAATTGCCCAGGGATTTCTTTGTTCAGGGTTACTCTCCACAGGCACCCAGCTTGAGATCAGCTGCTACTGTACCACTAAACTATTTATTTTTATAAAATCTGAGCCTGGTGCTTTGCTACAGGAAACCTGAAGGAGGAGGAGTCAGCCTTAGAGTGAGTGTGTTTTTGAGTGAGGGGTTGAAAAGGGCACCTGTCAGCTTCCTGGAGCTGCCTGCTACAAAGAGACTCTGCTCCCAGCAGTTAAGTCTCAGGCAGTGTGTGTGTGATTCCTTGGTGTGAGAATGCTTAGGCCATGGCTTTTCCTTTAACACTTTAATATTCCCTGCATATTTCCAAATCCAATGTAATTATCAATTTATCCCCACATTTCTGCCCCCATAGCCTCCTAGGGAAGTTCAAACTGTGGTGAGAACCCCATCAAGTTCTTAACAGCGTGCTCTAAGATGGATGGGAGACCCAGTTGCAGCACCTGCATAGGCTTCCCAGCTCCCATCTTTATTCCACCTGCTGCCTGCTGTGGTCAGAGCTACCTCCTTCATCCCTGTTTCAGGAGCCTCCAGGTCTCCAGCCTCCTAGACACCTGTGAACAGCTCTAGCTAAAGCTAGTTAGCAAGCCATATAGAACACTTTGGGTGAGCAGAGGACAGCTCTCACCATGCCAGTCCAGCAGCATCCCCAGGTCCAGAGATGCATGTGGGGACAGGAGATACAGCCCAGGTGGGACCTTCAATGCCACCTTGCAAATGTCCTTGATTCCTGTGAATGCTTGTCAGGTGCTTGCTGGTCATCCTGCTGAAATGGGGACATGCCCCCACTTGCACCCAAATCCTTAGGTTCATCCCTGATGAACCAACTCAAACCCCTACAGCACAGTGGGAACCAAAATGCACTAGCTTTGAGATGCTTTTTTTTTTTGTCCCTTAAGTTTGGCTGGTTCAGAAAGGACCTGCACTGTGCTGGAGTGAGGAGAGGGCACTGCCAAGCAGAGGGGACTGGGGCCATGGCAGTGGGTTCCTTGAGGAAACATCTCTCATCTGGGGATCTGGTGGTCCTGCATGGGGTCTGATGGTCCTTGCCAGCCCCACTGGCACATTCTGCCCATCCCTATCCCTCTCCCCATCCCCATCACCCTTACCCGGGTGGCCAGGCTCTCCTTGCAGTGCAGGCTGATTCCACACTCATCAGTGATCTCAGAGAGGTCTTCATCCTCAAATTCCTCAAGGCTGATGTCATGAGTGAGCCTGGAGGGAGTGGAGATGGCATGATCACCCACTGCCCCAGTGGTGGACAGGAAGGTGCAGGGTGCCACAGTGTCTGTGGGCTGGGAGCAGCACTGACACCCTGGGAGAGGCTCTCCCAGTCTCTACTAGGAAGGAAGACTGGGAAGGCAGCTCCTTCCCATAGGGGACAGGTCTGTCTCCATCGAATGGCTGGGCTTGGCACGGTCCATGGCTGTTGGGAGGCAGGAGGAGTGTGTCCCAAAGCAGTCCCTGCCTGACCAAAGACAGCAGGGACATGCAGGTTGGGAGAAGATGGAATGGACAGTAGAGCCAGCCCGATCACAGGAGGTTTGTTCTGCTCACACCATCCCAGGGAGCCTCTGGGATTGTCCCAGCTGGGCACAGACACCCAACAGGGCAAAGGCCAGGGGTCCTGACAGGGCACAACTGGAGGATGGACCTGCTGGGACAGGTGACCACATCGAGACCCACACAACTTGTAAGCACTGCAAACCCCTCAGCCATGGCATGACCAGCCCCGGAGCTGCAGCTGGGAGGGATGTCCCAGCCCAGCTGCCTGCAGTAAGGGAGGGCAGCTACTTCCCTCTGCACCAAATCACTCCCCAGGGTGACTATGGGCATCCCTGTGAACATCGGTGCTGTGAGCCTGCCTGCATGGCCTCAGGGGTCCCTTAGGGCTGTCAGCCCCAGCCACACAGACTCATTATACCCCTTCAAAACAAGAGAGACCCTTTTAGCAGCTGAAAATGCACTGATGAGCCCCAGGGGAGCAGTGAGGTGCTCCTGGCTTCTGAGCATTAAAACATTTCAACATGGTGGTACCTCAGTCCTCTTCTCATTTATTCATTACCACAGGGGTAAATAAAAGAGCCCAACTCAAAAGTCCTTGGCCAACCTACTCAGACCCCTGAGTTTTGTTTGCAGTAGCCATGGGCACTGCTTTGCTTGCCACCATTTCCCTCTGCTCCCAGCTCCTCTGGCTGGGAGCTACTTGGTTGAAAGGGGCTGTACCAAGCCCATCAGCCCTCTCTGGCTTGGCCCCCAGCAGTGCAGTGAGAAAGGAATGAGAATGGTGTTCTGTGACCGCAGAGCTCCCGCTCTCACGTTAAGCATTGCTTGCACATCTTGGGTGCTTTGCCTTGCCGGGGCACCAGCCCAGTGCCATGGAGGGGTAACATCTCCCCTGTCCCAGGCCCTGGAGAGGGAAAAGAGCAGGAGAAGCCCATAGGGGAAGCATCTTCCCTCTGTGTTTCTGAGGACCTCACCAGTGGTGGTCTCCTCCAGTGAAGACAACTGGGAACAACCATACCCACAGAGACAGCCGCTCCAAGACACACCAGGAATGCCTTCAGCACAGGGTGGGATGACTGGACCCCCCTTTGCCTATCTCCTCCTGCCGCCCATGGGAGGGAGGCAACGCAGAGCAGGAAGCTCATGATGAGCCTTCAAAGCACAAATTGATTTCTTCTCCGGTTACACGGGTCGCCAGGGTGGGACATCATCCATTGCTAACGCTCGGGGCCTCCACCCACCATGCTGTGGGAGCACAGCGGGCACTGCGGGGCCCGGTGAGAGGCACAGCATTGCCGAGGGGCTGCCGGGGGCTCCCTGGCTCTGCCGGAGCAGCCTGACAGGGTGGCAGTGCCCCCCACCCTGGGGTGGGGACAGGTAGCCCTGTCTGTGCTCTCGGGGATGGAGAGATGCTGAGCAGGTTCCCCAGCACCGGCCCTTCCTGCCAAAGCTGGGGCGCAGCAGGATGTGTCCAGACTCCTTCTGCCACTCAGGTGCCTGGCTGTCACGCAGCTAGCTCCCTGCGCAGCCACAAAAACTTTGGGCTCAACTGGGTGCCAAGTTTGCTCCTGTCCTGTGGCCACCACTCACAGAGAAGGGTGATGTGCCCAGGAGCAAGGGGCTGCCCCTCGTTCCCCTGCATGCCCGCGGGACAGTCCCCCCTCCCCTAGGCCCAGCCGGTCCCCTACCATTTCTCCCACTGATCTTCCAGCCAGCTCTCCTCCTCGGTGCTTGACTCCATTTTCAAGGGCAGCTGCATTGAGGAGGACCCCCCTTCACTCCCACACCAAAAGAACCCCCAGGCCTGCAGTGAGGAGTAGTGAGGGAGATGACAGCCGAGCCCTGGGTGCCCACTGCCTCTCCGCCTGCCCCGTCGCAGTCTGTGGCTGCCGGTGCTGCTCTGTATCCTCACTGCGCAACCTGGGGAAGCTCATTAAAAATAGATGGAATCAGCTGTCCTGGAGGGGAAAAAAAAAAAAAGAAATAACCTCCCCAGCTGAGCCAGTGCCAAGTCCCTGCACTCTGCTGGGGATGCTGACTGCCTCTGCCTGCCAGCCAGCCAGCCTGGCTCCTGGTCTTGCTCCAGCACTCAGTTCCTCAGCACCCACAGTGGGCACAGGGGATCTGCTAACCCCATCATGGAAACCCGCAGCACCTGGCCTCCTCCTGCCCTTGCAGCATTGCTGTCCCCCACAGCAGGGGGACACAGACAGGAGCACCTGTCCAGCTTCTCACCAGGTGAAGTGAGGCTGCTCACTGATGCAAAGGCCGGACTGTTTCCAGCACAGCAGGACCGGCATCATGGCCTGCTGCACTTCCCAGCCAAGGGGAGCACCTTCGCCAAGGGACAAGCCTAGCCAGCACAGAGCAGTGCTGGCAGCACTGCTCCTTCCCTGTCTGCCCCCACCTAACCCCCAGACTCACTCCTGCCTCAGGCAGGATCATCCCTGGGCTTCCCCAACCTCTAACCCACGCTGAGGGCCAGAGAAATACCTGGTGAGCTATTCTGCCAGCTCCCACCCCTCTTCTGCTGCTGAAGGAAATAGGGGTCTCTCCCAGGAGGGGCTATCAGGTGTTGCTGACAAACTGTTGGCACAGTGGCCTCAGATAATCCTCTACCACCACCACGCCTCTCAGACCCACTCACTCCTTGCCCCATCCATCAGGATGAAGCCAAAGTAGCTCTAGAAGAGGCACCCACCATGACTCTGCAATGGGGACAGGGCATCCCCCTCCCCGCCAGCTGCATCCACTCTGATACACAGTGGGGTGGCATCCTCACTGCCATCCATCACAGCACTGCTCTCCTGCGCCTCACTGACACCCACTGCAGGAGCTTCAAGTAATGGGTGGACCCGTCTTTGCTCCTGGACAGATTAAAGTGGGTGATGTCCACAGGAGCCCAGCTCAGGGCCTGGACTGCCCTGCTGAGCTAAACTGTTGCAAGCTCTCTCCCCACCAGTGGTGGGGAGATGACTGGTGAATGTCACTCGTGATACTGTGGTCATTGTCACTCAGCTCCACAAGAATAGCATCCAGGACTCCATCTTCCCTATCAGCTCTGCCTGGAGGCACCTCATCTGCATGAAACCTCAGTTAATGCAATGAATAAAGAAATCTCTATTTCCGTACTATTCATGCCCTTTGCTCCTCTCACATCGATGCTCCAGGACTTCCCAGGAAACACAAGGAAGGCTCTCCATTACCCAACCCTGCTCCCTGTGCTGGAAACACCCCTTCCTTTCTCTCTTGCTTCTCAGAGGCTAAAAATACCAGCAAAATGAAACAGCTCTGACTCCTCTCAGCTCCATCATTGGCAGTGAAAGTCTGAGCAGGACCTACATGTGTTTGTTGGCCAACTTCCCTTGCCAGTGGCCATGGCATCACAAGTATGTGGGAGTCAGTCCCCATCTGTGAGGGTGGGTGAACCCTGTCCTTGCAGGTTATGAGTGCTTTCCTGACGGATGTGCCAAGAGGCACCCAAAGGCTGGCAGTCCTGCTGTAGGCATGAGAACTGGTAAACTTGGGATTCTCAGGAACTGGGAGCAAGAGTGGGTGCATGAACTGAGGCAGATGTTACCTGCCCATGGCAGGAGCAGCTTGATCACAGTCCTAAGAACAGCCTTATAATCAGTCGTGGGTGCTGTGCCTGTCTTGACCCCATCCCCTGTCAGCCCACTGCCACTGCAGGGGATTTTCCACACAGAAGTTTGGCCAGGGCAACATGGAGCTGGGGGCTCCAACAAACCCAGCTGCCTGAGCCATACTCTGATAGTCTGCTGTCAGGTGCTGTGTGCAAGTCCTGTAACCAGCACCGGTGGAAAAAATAATACTAACCTACATTTGGTTGGCCCCTGTCTTTTTCTTTCATCTCAATGGCCACAGAGACTGCTTTATTGAAACCGAGAAGGCACTTCCCTCTCTCCATCAGAGGAAGGCAACCCTTTCGTCTCCCCTTACAAGAAGACAGGTAGCCCCATTCCGACTCCCAGCTCATTCATTGCCTCCTAACAGGCTTTCCTGACAGCTCCAGATGAGCACGACAGACACATAAAACACACCACAGTGCTAGAACTCATTTTTGCCTCAACCTGAAGGTGCGTCTTTGAACTTCCTGACAAGATGGAGAGAACTTCTTCCCCCAGAGACTCCCTCCCTTCCCAAGGGGCTGTGGTTTCTGACAGGGCTCCCTGAGTAGCGGAGTAGTTTCCCCTCTTGCCTGACCTATAGAAATAACTCCCTAAGGGTTTCTTTCCTTAGGAGCCTTCCTGCCCAGCAACTGGGTGGATGCCCTTTGCTTTTATCAGGGAAAGCTGAAGGAGATAGAGGGGATCAGTCAGTGACTGCCTCCCAGGTTCCAGCTCCACTAGAGCCACAGTCCTGGGGGCAGGCAACATTGTGAGCTCTGCAGAGCCCTGCATCCAGCTGCACCCCAGCTGTGCCAGTCCTCCCTGCCCCTCTAATACTGGGTAGAGGGACCTCCAACCCAGAGAGGCCCCAGAGAGACCCTCACAGGAAAGCCTACCGCAAAGCACTGCCAAAGCTTCTTAGCAGGGTAAGGAACCGCAACACAGCGTCCCAGAGAAAGATGTTAAGGAGCTCCAGTGAACACAGACCCCACTGCGAGGCTTTGGGAAGCTTAAGGACAACAGGGAGGCTGGATGAGAATAACTTTTTTAAAGCTGTCTCCTAATATGCTGTTATTCTTGTCATGATGAACAGACACCTCTGGAGGACCTTCTGGCTAAAGGAGGGATCACCTCACCATCCTTTTCCTCCCCCTTCTTCTGAGACAACACCAAACCATCACTGCCAGGCCGCTATGCCTGGTCTCTTCAGAGCTTCAGTCCTGCTTGCTGGCCAGGACCAAGCCCTCTCTCAATTCAAGCCAACCGTTCACCTAACGCTTGTGCCAGCGTGTCACCACTTGGAGCTGGGAGAGCAGATGCACATACCAGAGGGCAGAAATCTGAAGCACCTCATCCTGCAGGCAACAAGCAGGGGCAGAGCTCACCTCACTGTCAGCCATGGTCTGAGCCTTCACCCTGAACTGCACTCATTGCTGCTGGGTGCAGCTCATCTGTGGGGGACAGCCCCTCGCTGAGCCCCGCAGCAGGGATGCAGGAGCTGGGACATGCACAGACCAAGCTGTGACATGTAACCCAGCTTGTCATTAGCATGGCCTCCTTCTCACACGACACTCCCCACCACAACATCGCCTCTGATCTGCCAGACCCTGCCCCAGGCTCAGACACATCACCGCATCTTCATCCACTTCAAGTCTTACACCCTGAGCTCGGTGCCTGGGGAAGATTTTGCACTCCTGCCTTGATTCCCCAGTTTTCCACCCAGCTGCACAGCCTCCTTCAGGAGGTCAGTTCTTCCCTAGAGCAGGCTAGCACTAACACGGGGCTCCTTTTCCAAAGGTCTGAGGCACAGCAAGAAGCAGCAGCTCATTCTCCCTCCCAGGGCATCGCTGTTTACTGGGGAGCAGGAGGGTGCCCAGGGGACAGCCACTACATCCAGGACAGTGCCAGGTGGTAGGCCCAGAGATGCTCAGTGGCTCAGCCTCCGGCCCCCAGCTCAGTGGCCAAGCCCCTTCTCCATGGTGGATGATTCCAGAGGCAGCGTTTAATCGCTGGCTTGGCAGGGTACACCAGCCATGTTGCAACAGCTCCCAGCAGCTCTCGCAGGCAGCGCTGCAATAGAAGGCAGCTGCCAAAGACCCGGAGCCACCAGCAAAGGGGGTCCAGAAGCAGAGCCCTTCAAATATTAATTGCCACCTTTTCTCGACTGCACTCCTCTGTTCCCTCACAGAGACTCACAGGTTCCCCAGCCTCAGGGGCTGGGCCTGACAGAGGAGGGCATGATCTTAGATCTTAGCTGTGGTTCCAAGTGTGTACCATAGGCTCCTTTCCTCCCAAAATCTCAGCATGCAAAGCAGCTGGTACCATTCCCCCCTTCTCAGGCCGCTCCCCCCCAGCACCCCTGGGTGGCAGAGGCAAGCAGAGAGCAATGGCTGATGAGGGCACGGCTGCCAGGAGCAGCGAGCCTCCCCCGATGGCAAGTGAACACCGCACCTGCAGGCAGGGGCAGGGCTCCTCCCTTACCCACCCAGCACATCCCTGTCCCAGAGCTACCCTCAGCAGGCACCAGAGGCTCCAAAATCCCCAGGCACCACTGGCCTGGCCCATGCCATCGGAAATCCCTGTGACAATCCTCATTGGGTTGCAGAGGAGACACATCCCCCTGCATCCCAAATCGATGGGAGCACTTGGTACCGCTAAGAGGATCAATTCTGGCACTCTCCCACCATCTCACTTGGGGTTCCTGTTTCACAGGGGCAGGAAGGAAGCAGAAGCACCTGGGATTTCTAGGAAAGGGCTAGAAAAAGGCTTTCCTTGGGGAGGGGAGAGAGATGAAGCTTTTTTCTCCCATGAGGAAGAGGTGTTGGAAGAGGAGATAAGACAGGTAAGGGGGCGGGAGTGGGGTGTGGAGGGGGACACGAGGCCAGGCAGAGGGCTGGGAAGCTGCAGTGGTGTATGCATGGGGTGAGGGCCAACATGGCTTGGGTGGGCGGGCTAAGCAGCCGTGGGGGGCTGGAGCGATGTCTGCGGTCGGGGTTCAGCGGTGTCTGGGCTGGGGGGCAGAAGGGNAAGGGGCAGACGCGCTGGAGGAGGCGGGAGGCCGGCGTGGCGGTGCGGGCGGGGGCTGCAGCAGATGGGGAGCGCTGCCCTGGGCAGGGGGCACGGGCAGCCCCGAGAGGGTTCCGCGGGGGGACGGCGGCCAGTACCTGAAATTGGGGGGCGAGGCGAGGTGCAGCCCCAGGAAGGGTGAGGAGGCGGGCGGGGATGCAGCTCCTTTCTCTCGCTCCGCCATTCTGTGGCTCTCTCCATGCAGGCGGAGGGCGGGTGGGAGGGAGGGAGGCAGGGAAGGAGGGATGAAGGGAGGGGGATGCTGGCGGTGCCGGCGGGGAGGGACATACCTGCTGCCGGGGCGGGGGGAGCGGGGGCGCGGCCCGGAGGCTCCATCCCGCGGCTCCCGGCGGCAGCTGCAGGACAGGCACGGCACAGATGGAAGCGTCACCTCGCACCCCGACCCCATCCGCTCCGGCCGGGCCTGGGGGTGCGCCGTCCCCGGCGGGGCAGATGAGCCCGCAGCTGGACCGGCCCCCACCTGTGCCCGCAGCTGGAGGCTCCATCACCAAGGGCAGGTGCGGGGGACGACCGGGGTCTCCCAGGGCCGGGGAGAGTAACCCCAGGAGCGGGGCTGGCGGCCGAGTGGGCGGGCAGCAGCCCAAGGCGAAGGGCTGGACACAGAGGGCCACTTGCAGGGGTCTCCAGGCAGCGGGGAGGTGCCTGGAGCCAGCAGGAGCAGCAGGAACAACCACGCTGCGCTTTGGCACCCACGGCAGGTTTGCAGCACCTGGCAACAGGTCTGGCAGCCCCAGTACAAACCCTGTCCCTGTCGAAGCTTACCAGGGCTGCAAGCACTGCAAAGGAAATTAAAAAAGCAGCGTACACACCTTCCACAGGAACAAATGAGGGAAATAAAATGCATCTCAAGTCTTCAGGTCTCTCCCCAGAAAGGGCAGACCCACTTTTGCATGCAGCTGTGTCCCAGGAAGCGTTTTATCTTGGGTGGGTACTCACTGCTGCTACTCTTCCTTAGCGGTCTGAGCAGGTTTCTCTCCCCTGCCTCTCCTCCCCATGCTTTGCAGGCTATCTCAGAAAACTGTGCAGGATGTGCTGTGCACAGAAGTGGACAGCATCAGTATTTTTAGATCCCAAGGCTACTTCTCTACCTGAACAGGACAACTTTCCCTATTCCCTGCATGCCCACTGTGCTCCCATTCCCTGTCTGTGACAGTTCTGGATGGCATGAGTGGCACTTCTTTAGCAGTTCAAACATTAAAGATACACCCGGTCCCGTCAGTGTTTCTTACACCACAGAGCTGGCTGCCACTGAAGCAATGGTATTAGTTCTTGGCCAAGACCCAGGACGTCAGCTGCTCCTCCAGAGAAGAGCAAGCAGAGCCCTCCAAGGCATACAGTCCTGCTCTCTCTCAGGAGTCTTGGTGTCCTGCCAGACAAACTGGAAAGAGATGTTACTCCTGGGCTAGTGTGGAGATAAGCACACCCTCCCGGGGTCACCATGTGCAGGTAACCCTGGGGCAGCTTCCTGAGAGCAATCTAAGTGGCCCCTTTGCCGTTTGGATGCACAGACTGAGCTGTATTACATGCAGGACCCAAGAGACTCACCAGCATTCATTCAGGGAGCTTTGACGTAGCTCCATCTCGAAGCACAACCCCCACCAACCCAAATGTGATTTCTCTGCAGAATGGCTGTTATTTAGCCTCTGAGGTGGGGCAGAAGGTAAGGATGCTGCCTCATCTCACAGCCAGATCACCACCACTGCAGCACACTTTCTGCTTGTGGATGCCAAGCACAAAAACTCACCCCTTAGTGACCTGACCTTCACTCAGGTCACCAGCCCTGGCGCAGGCTGGCCTGGCAGGAGACCCAATTTGACCTTTCTAGCTGCACTACTGTCAGTCAGGTCTGTTCCTTAGATGCACAGTAGAGCACAGGGCCCCTGGGAGAGTGCACACACATCTGCTGCAAATTAAGAGCCTGTACTTCCGTCCTAGCCAGTGTCTCTGCTCAAGAGGCATCTGCTGATTTTTCTCTTTCAAATTGTCCAACTGCCTATCAGGTTCACTCTAGACCAACTGTTCTCAGCCTTAAAGGAAACCTGGGGGAAAAGTTATGTGCTGAGAGAAGTTTTCTTGCTCCTCTCTCCAAGCTGAACCACCTGATCTTCACCTAGATGCAGCTATGATACCAGAACAGCACTGCTCTCTTTCCCCCTCTGCCCCAATGGCCGTATTTCCAGCTCCATCTCTTCATATCCAGGTGTGTTTTCTATTTTCAGACCTTTCAGCCAGCCTCTCCTGAAGCCACTCCAGCTCCTTCCTTGTGCAGACAGAAGAGACATGGGGGAAGGGAATTTTCTCAAGCACCAGCACATAGAGCAGGCAGTCGAGTCTCTGCTAGAAATCCAAGGTTAGCAATTTCCAATCCTGAGCCACATCACCATCATTCCTTTGACAGGTAAAACAGATATCCTGGCCAGCACAGAGGAGGAGCCTCAAACTCAATTGCTCCAGCTTTAATTTACATTATTACACTCTGGCTAGAGAAAGCCGGACTGAGTTTACTGTCATTCTGGCTTATCACCTTCTAAGGCACAGGCTGCTGTTTTCAAAAGGTTTTTGCCATGTGTGGGCCACCCCAAGCACTGAAGTTTTACTTTTTCAAGACCAGAAGGTCCTTGCCAGAGACAAGAGAACAATTCAGCAATCCATGAACTGAGGCACTTCTGTCCCAGATCAGCCCCAATGCTGAACCTCGACAAGGAACTGCATGGCTGCATGCACTTCCTAAGTCTTGCTGGTTACCAGGAAAAGTAATGTACCTCATGTAATTGCGCTAAGATAGAGGTTCCAGTAAGTGAGTCTACAAAGGAACACCAAGGAGGATGGCAGGATACACAAGAACTTCGACTGTGTCCTTGCTAGTTATTAGATTGTTAAGTCTAGTGTATTTAATAATACCAGTTCATGACTTAGCTGAAGTCCTTAGCCAAGGTTCAATCAATGACAGGAGACCCAAGTTGAATAATTGTTCATAGCTCTGTAGGACTTCTCTGCCCCAGTATCCACCTTCAGTTGAAAGAAGCCTTCACACCACCTGGGGAGCATCCCAAAGCCACTGTTCTCAGAGCATCAAAAGGCAACTGCTCCCTCTGCCTGAGAATAGAGCTCACTCTATGCCCATGTTGGGGGTGCCTGTGTCAGGTCAGGTATTGTCCCTTGCCCTGAGACACAGAAAACAGGCATTATCCCAGGAAACAGAAACCCCCAAACAAAATGAAATCCATTTCATGCTACTTTCTTTACATCAGCCTCCAGCAGTCCTCTGCTGCTTCTGAAACAAAGATGGCATCTTTACTAATGGTTACTGATGGCTTTTTCTTTCCCATGAACTGGCCAAGTCCTTTTGAATTCAAGATGTTAGCACCCACAACTGAGGAAGAACTTGCCACAAAGCTAAGCAAGGTGTAGACTTGTTCAATCTGCCATCTTGTACTTTAACCAAACATGCACAATCCTAAATATTAACAAAAACAATGAACAGTCATCTCTTACTTGTCACACAGTTTTACCCACCTTTATCATTTCAGTTGGGAAAAGATCCCAGAGTGGATGAATCCCAGCCTACTTAAAAGGTTTCTTGACGGAAGATTTTCCCTTATCTTTCTTTGGCTGGCCTGATACATCTGTGTCATTCCTAGTGCTACTACCTGAGCTGCAGCTCTTCCAAATACCACCATCCATACCCCAGGTGCTGACAGAAACCTTGCACACGTCATCTCCCCTACCCCCAGAAAGCCTTCTAGGTCACTTAGGAGATGTAGCCTCCCCTCCCTTTGGCTCTTTACCCACAGATCCAGCCCCAAAAATTCCATTTACCAAGTGAAATAATTTGGATGACAGCAAAAAGAGGGTTAAAGACATTTATAAAAAGTTGTATTTACAGACCATTGCCTAAGCATGAAACTCTCCAAATGACAGAAGTCACAATTTCTGTAACCTATGTGTACAAAGTGCATGTCTTTCCCCTTTCTTCTCTCTGCAGCAGAAGATGGGGGTAGGGGAGTATCTCTTTTTCTTTATACCTTTCTACCCCCAAGACAATGGGAGTAACAGCTGGGTCAGACTGAAAGGGACAAGACCTGCTGATGACAGGGTTATCCACCAGGCAGACTATGAATAGTAGTTTAGAAGAAAGTAAGGTTAGGAAAAGTGACTCTTTGTTTACTTGCTCAGTCTGCCCAGTGGATTCTCTGCAGAAAAAGAACATAAGATCAATGCCCCAGGGAATGGGAAGGACAGGTTATTCAGCTATTCATTAAATATATTCACAGACTCAATTCAACCACTTCAGATTTCTCAGGTACATTTGACTCAGTTTCTATTCACCCTACTGCTCTGGGTTCAAACACAGGTTCCAAAACCGAATCTGATTATCCCAGTGGGAGACAACTCCTGCACTCCCCAAGCAGTTAGTTACATAAGCTCACATATAGCCCCACACTATCTGTGTCAGGCAGGGATGAAAGGTTTCGGACAGCAAATGAAAACAGTGCCAACAGCAGCCCATTGCACGGGACGAGCTACTCAATCTAATTCCTCTTGGAAACAGTCAAGAGAGAGAATCTTCTGCAGTACTACCCTCCCTTGCATTCTTTGTTGGCAGGCAGAGGCGCTCTGCTAGCACTGTGCTGACCTGACAAGTAAAAGGACCCGGCAAGGAGTGTATGGTCAAGAGCCAGGAAAGCAACACAATCACCTTGCTAGGCTACAAAGCACCAGTGCGAATGCAAGTGGCAAGTAGAAGCAGTGGGCAGGGCATGAGGTACAGGAGTATACTGTGTGGAAACTCAAAACACAGATGCCATTACAGAAAAGAGCAAACAGAATGGACAGTGGAGTCTGAGCTCAAGGAAGACTCACTTCAAGGAGCTGATGTGTAATACATCCTCTACCAGTATGAGGCACTGCACAGGCTACACACCAGACACAGGCTTCATTTGAGAGCTCTCATTCAGGGAAGGAAATACTGCAGAGTGCTAGGCCCAGGTGTAGCTTCCTTATTACTTGGATCAGTTCTATTCTGAGATACTGCTTTGCTCCTGTCAAGGCATGATCTTATTCTCTGAAGAACTCCTCCTTCTCAGAGTCAGAGAATCAACCAGGCTGGAAAAGACCTTTGAGATCGAGTCCAACCTATTATCTAACATCAATATGTCAAACTAGACCATGGCACTGAGTGCCACATCCAATCTTTTCTTAAACACTTCCAGGATGATGACTCCACCACCTCCCTGGGCAGCCTGTTCCAATGCCCAACCATTCTTTTTGTGAAGAACTTTTTCTTAATGTCCAGCCTTAACTTCCCCCAGTGCAGTGTAAGACTGTGTCTTCTTGTCCTGTCACTGGTTGCCCGGGAGAAGAGACCAACCCTCACTTGGCTACAACCTCCTTTCACCGAGTTGCAGAGAGCTCCGCTTCCCCACATGTCAAGCAGCTCTGAAGTCGTCCATTCCAGGCAATAGCACTATGGCTCACCTTGCAGTGGCAAGGTTCTTTTGCAGGGAAAGTTTTAAGTGCCTTTCAAGTGTATCTGTTCTTGTGCTACAGCTCACCTTCATTTTGTTTCCATCCCACATAAGCACTACCTTGATTTACTCAGAAAGCATTTCCTTCCTTGTCAGCCTAGCCTAATGAAAGAAATAGTTTTCCCTGTTCTCTTGAAGGATGGGTACTCTTATTTTTGACATTGTAGCAGCTTCCTTCTTAACTCCCACTATAATTTGAATTAATCAGCATACATCACTACCCAGTACTATTGATGAGAAAGGATGTTCACTATTTCTGAGATGTGCAGATGCTGATTCCTACATCAATGCATCAAGTCACGTGCACTGAGCCATTGTCAGAAAAGAAAGATACACCTGGGAATGAGCAAGTTGACAGAAGGTTCTTGCCCTCTTTAATGTGGGCAGATTTTGGGCATGGCTGAGAAGAAATGTTATTTGGCTCTCTGGAGACCAGAAAGCCAAATATTCCCAAGCACAAGTAACGCAGTGCCCTTCTGTGGCAGCTATTGGAATTACACAGTTACATGAGACCCCGGATTTTCTGTTGCGGATCGCAAGTTCCAGTCCCTCTGTGACAGCAGTTCCTACTCTTCTGGTCCCCTCTTCAGCACTCTCCCTCTTCACTTGCAAGGTGCTTGTTGCTGGCTGTAGGAGAAAGCAAAAGAGAGAATTTGCCTTGACCTCCCCCATCATACTGAAAAGTTGGCAGAACATGTGACCAGCTCCTTCCCTCCTGGGATCTGGAGCATTGCAGGCAGATGACTGGACCTGCTTGCTCTCCTGCTTTAGCCCATACCCTCACCAGACAGGCAAACCTGGCTGTGAGCCCACTCTGTGGAAGGAGAAGCAGCCTCACAAGAGCAAACCCACCAACAACTGTGCTTCATGACAGCTCTAGCAGCAGGGCACTGCTCTCCACTGGACAACTGAGCTAACAGCGTGTTACGCAAAACCCAAACAACCAGTAGTAGATCACTGCCATATTACTGGGCTGTGGAATTACATTTAGGAGCCTTACACAACCCTCCACAAAGAAGTCCATTTTGTTCATTAAAATGGTGGAAGTAAAGACTGAGCCTTGTTAGCTTCCGGAACCAGGTAGTTTAAGCCAGATCACACTAGGAACTACTCACAATCACAAACTCTTTCCAGGGATCTCTGAAGCGGGGAGACCTGTCACTTTGGCTCGTTTGTACAGTTCTTCAGTGCATGGCTCTTCCGCTCCCTCGTGTTTGCGTTTTGGAGAAGCTTGCTCTGCTTGAGACAGTCTCACTGCTGTGGAAGGAAGAAGAGTCACTGCAGTGGTTCCCATGCATTTAGATGGCCTCACAAGCACACCCTGGCCTAACCTGCCACAGAGCTGGGAGAAAGAAGACTGCACAAGCACAGAGACATTTGGTTGCAGCCTCCCTGAAAACTTTTTCTAAAAAATCTCTGTTAAAAGCAGAATTAAGTCACCCAAAACAAACACAAAAGTATCCTCCTTTGACAGAGATACCTGATTAGCCCTAGAGTGATCTGCACTTTTCCCTTAAGTGGCTGCATATGACTCCATACAGGAAATAAAAGATTCACGTTAATGAACTTATTCTTCAGCCCTTTTAGAAATGAAGGCTCACTGGGGACTTCTCAAGAAAGTGTAAAAGAATGTGAATGTAATCTATGTTTTCCTAGCTACACATCCTCTTCTTATTAGAAAAGGATCCTCTCCTGCCTATAACCTTTAAGGTGACATGAAAATCAAAAGCACACAAACAGCTCCAACTCACCTGTACTGGTGCTGCAGCCCTGCCCCGAAGCCGAGTCTGTGACGGGGCCACTGAGATCTTCCACGCATGAAGGAACGGATGCCAGTAAACCTAGTGAACAGCAGGAGGATCTTAGTTAAGGAACAAAACACACCTGGGCTGGGAGAAGCTTTTCACAGAGAAATACCTTAGTGATCACCAACCAGCACATCCATATCCCAAAGCAGGAGGAGTTCAGAGCTGCACTCACTCAGTGCTGACTACAGACACACACCATGTTCCAGCAGCGAATTTATTTAGAATACACTGCTCAGGTTCTCTTCCAAAGTGAAGAATGGACCATTGGTGGTATATGGATGGTGCCATGCTATCAGCAGCTCTCAGACCTAAACAAACTCCACTCTTAGCTGTCTGAGAATATAATGGAGCTCTCCCTGGAAACCAATTGAGCAGGTTTGGCAGGCACTGATTCCTCTTGCAAGGACAGGCCAGAGAGACAAGTAATACCTATTTTAAATCATTACCTTTCCTCCCAGCATTTTATCTCCTATTAAAGACACAAACTTTTGCAATTGCTGGTACTTACAGAGGCCCCTATAGCGTGACAGCTGCTGGTAGATCTGCTTCATGCGCTCAATGTTCAGTCGGCTGGTCTCTGCGTGGTTCACCATGGGTTTGGGGTAGTCCACCCCAATGATGCACTTGGCTGCCTTCTGCACAGATTCTGGGGCATTCCATGGTTCATATATATACCGTGAGGGGAAACCCTTTAGTTTGGGCAGATACCTCCTGCAACACAAGTAAAAAGCAGCATAGCACACACAATGCACAGAAACTGCCATGCATCTGTGAGCCACTGATTGACTTGGGCTCACAGATCCAGAAACAAAGATCAGCTCCAGTAACATCACTTACTTCACATAGTCACCACTGGGGTCTGTGCGACGTCCGAAGCCCACAGGACAGTAACAGTGGAAAAACTGTTGGAAGAACGCACTGCACGAGAGCCACATCCAGCTGCCTGCGTTCACACTGAAATCTGCATCCAGCAACAGTTCATCAAACACCTGCAGCAATTGGAGGAAAAGGCAATGAGACCTTCCCTGGGCAGGACTTTGTGGCAGTAGGTCCCAAGATGCTATTTCAAATGGCAGGCACTGAGCTACGAGAACAGAGCAGCAGAACGACGGTGATCTGCTGGCTGAAGTCACTTGGCTGGTCAATGTATCTCACTTCCTGACAACTTCACTTAGGGAGGCATGGTCTGTTCACACTGATAAAGTGCTGGTTTATCTCTCATGCAGCTATGGACTAAATCACTACCTAGTGTGGCAGCAAGCTTTGGGTATTGATTCTAGCCTGGCAAGCATAACAAGTGTAAAGCACCAACCTTGGGAAGGAGAGGACGCTGCACAGAAGAATGTGCACCAAAGCAAGAAGAAAGAACCCCTCTGAAGGTCCCAGAGCACACTACCACCAAGAGGCAGAAAGGTTTCAGCAGTAACTCACTCGTATCCATGCACAGATGCTGCACTTCAGGCAGCACTTTCAATTATGCTCTTTGTCAGCTTTGTGACCGGATGCCCCTGCCTCCACTTTTTGTGTAGGGCAGTATGTACACTGAGTAAGTTCAAGCTATCTGTCCCTTCAGATGGCCCAAGAGGAGGGTCTTTTACCTCTTTCCTTGAGAGACTCTAGACTCAGATTTCACAGTCATGGAGCGTTCCCTGACCGGCACGGTGATGGATTTTATAATGAGGAAAAAGGTCCGGTTAAAAAGTGACATTAAACTTGCAAAGAAAACAGATGGACTGAGAGAATTTTTACAAAAAATACCCCAAAACTAAAAGGCCCCCCAAACTCTAGTCCATATTTACCAGTGGGTCACACACATATTTAGTTATCGTTACTTGAGGCTTGTGATACTGTCAGAGCCTCGCAGTAGAAGGCAGAAAGAAGTCAGGCTGGCCAAGAGCCTGCTAGCAAACCCTCTCTTCCATGCACCTTTTACACATGAAGCAAAAGTCATACCTGTGTGGCCATCCTTGCAGCAAGTGCCAGGGAGATTTTGTTTTCCTTATGGCCTCCTGCAAATATCTGAAAATGCCAGGACTCACCCTGACTCCTGACTCCCAGCTGATCCAGAGGTCACCCCTGGTCAGGAAGCATGCCACTGCGTGCCTGGCCAGATGGTGGATCCACCCTTCTTGTCTCAGTTGGGTCATGATTGCATCAATCCAAGGAAAGCCTGTCTTGCCCTCTGCCCACTTTGCCAAGGCTTCAGGGTTCCTGTCCCAGGGGATTTGTATGCAGATGGGATTCCCCTCCATGCGATCAAACTTTGGGTTGTTGGTGGCTGCTGTGTAGAAGAACTCCCGCCACAGAAGCTGTCCGTACAGAGAGAGGGGGGGTGTGCTGTTCCGCTTCACCTGTGGAGAGGGAACACGGGTGTTCACCAGCGCAGGACTGGCTTCATTAAGCTGAGCTGTGAGCCACCCATGCATTTACACACATTTCCCAAGTCAGCTACTGACCACTGCGATAAAGGAGCTCAATGCCAGATCACCCCTTATCAGAAAGCCCAGATGGTAAAGTGAGAGCACTGACACAGGTTCACTCAGTACAATGGCAAGTGACTGGAACGATGTAAAACCAACAGCAGAAGGCTCTACATGGCTCATAACATAGAAGAACAAGGTACCACCAGATTTAAGGCCTGCGTGAGTACATACAGAATTATTTTTTCTTACCCAAAAGCCTTCTCTGTAGTAGCAACAAGCTCAGCCCAACAATCAAACACTAGGGAGGCAACTGTATCTTTTGCACAAATTCTGGCACACTGTCTGCCAACCAGCATCATGCTATATATGCTCAAACCCCGCCTGCCCTCCAGGTGAACCTTTTGTCTTACCTTCTTATACAGCTCCCAGAGACGATAGTAAAACAAGCGGCAGGACAAGCAGCCAAAACGCAGGTAGGGACTGAGTCCTGTAGGGCTGGCCAGCAATGAATTGGCATTCATCCTTGGTCTTTCGTAATTTGCAACCCATGCCTAGAGAGGTTTGGGAGAAATGAGCCAAAAACACCCTGCATTTGTGGGACACTGCTAAGGGCAAGCCTCTGTGCAAGTGGTGAGGCCACTCTTGTCTGACAGCAGTCTCTTCTATTTACTTCCAACCACTGCTGGGAGAGATCTCCAGCAGACAATCCCAACCCCATGCCCCATTCAAGAAATGCAAAACGTTTGCTCCAGGATTTAAACCAGTCAGTTATTTCGCCCAAGAGGATTAATTTGCTTTGCATACAGAAGTTAACAACCCTGGGAGTTCCTAGGGATACAAGCTAACACAACTGTTTATGTCAAGCTATGCCTATCTCATTTCACACACTGAACAACAAAATTGGGGAAATTCAAATCCTTTTGTGGAGCAGTATGTTGATAGTTTATTCCCTTTTCAGCACGAGCATTTATGCCAGTTGTCCACAACTGACATCAAGCCACCCAGCATTAAAGAAGTACAAAATGGTTAAAACTGAGTCATGCTTTGGCAGCTGGGTCACCTTTCATTACTCTGAGATTGTTTGTCTTGTACACTATAATCAAGAACACCAGCCCCATTGAAAAAAATCTGATTATTTCAACAAGGGGCTTAAGGAATGGCATCCAGTGAGACAACCTATTAAGAAGATGACGGACAAGGGGAAGGCATTCTTGTATAAGTATGTACTCGCACTAATACCTCAGGTAAAGATAAAAAGAGATGGTGTACAGAGTGCAGCAGGGACTGGACAACTTAACAGGAGAATTTCTAATTTTGCACTCCTCTAAAGGAAACTGAGAAGTAGAAACAAAGAAAAGAGTCCAATGCCCTTCAAACAGCAGCATAAGTAATATACTGCTCTAATTATTTTTAGGCCTGAGGAAGCCCATGAGCTCCCTGCTCCACACAAAACCCAAGATCACAGGAATACTCCAACAACAGCACACACTCCTTTCCAGCAGTGAATGCTATGACCACTGCTAGGAAGAACAGGGAACAGGGTAATGGGCAACACTCTACATTTTTCATTTGGAGGCACAGTCTACAGGAATTGCCACTTAAATAATGGGTTACCTTTCTTTCTAAGTGTTTATCCAGCCGTGCCAGAGCTTCTGTCTCCCCTCCTTGCCAAACTGCAGGGGCAAGGCCATCTGTAGGAAAGCCTGAGAGAAAGAAGATTTGTAAGATTTGAAGCCATGCCTAGACGAAGGGCATAGATATGGAATTAAGCATCAACAACAGCAAGACAGTACATACTACAGTTGCCTAACATGGTTTACTTGCTACCTCTAATCATTCTACAGCAGAAAAATCATGTAGGATATGGGGAGAGCCTGCTCGTGACACTGCACTTCAAGGGCCTCTCCCTGCAATGCTTCAGGCAGCCTTATGGTGTGTTTACCCATTGCTCACAGCCATAATTCTCTCTGGTGTGTTAGCACTATCCACAGGGCTCTGCTCCAAAGGCCAGAGCATCTGGCAATGACACATCTGCTCCACAGCTCTGCCTTACAAAACACCTTGCCATCGATATCAGCAGCTCACGAGGTAGCCCAGCTGCTCCTGGTGAGGCTTCTACTCTGCTGAGGCTGGTGCTGGGGAAGGCACTGAATTAGTGCAAAAGAACCACTGCAAAGGAGGAAGCAATAATGCAGTCTCCTTGCACTGCTCTGGCAGACAGAGGAGCCTCCCCTGGCAGCAAGCAGAGCAGTGTAAGGTTACAGGCAGTCTCACATTTGGCCAGACAATAAAGAAAGTAGATCCATGCAGGACTGCAGCCCTTAGGGCACTCCTGTTGTGAAGCCCCACGCTTTTAGATGACTGTTGAAACTGTGCCTTAAAGTACCAGGAGATAATTCCTATAAAGTTTGTATGGAGCCTCCAGTCACAGACACACAGACAGTATTCTGCATTAGTCCTTTCTTCCCTTGCGTTTAGATTCACTTCCCTGATGTAGATCTTGCATTCCTCATGCCTCAGTTATTCATTCTCCTTCTTCAATTCTTAGAGGACTATAAGGCACAGCAGGATGAATGAAAGAAATTTTTGTAATTATTTTGTCTTGCTAAGTTCCCAAATTAGTGCCGCTTGGCAATAACTGAATGCAATTATCTAAACCCGGTACACAGTTAGTTTACCTCTTCAGGTTTGTTACACAACGTGCCTGAGACAGCAGTGGGAGGAAGGCAGCTGGTGAGGACGAGATCCTAATACAATGGTTACGTGCTCAGTACAGCAGAGAACATAAGGACAGATGCAGAGCACTTCAGAGCAATGCTAAAGGGGATGCTGGGCATCAACAGCAGTGCAAGGGATGCCAATGTGTTATCAGAAGGTCTGGCACTTGCTGAAAGAATTAGGCCGTTCTATGGCTAGAGGCAGCCCATGTCAGGTGAGAACATGTGCTAGCCACTGGAAACAGTTCCACTAGATCCTGTTTCAGATGGCAGTAATCTTTGCCTTCACTTTTGACACATACCCAGCTCTTCCAGGGATGGGACCCCATAGACATCATCATGGTTTTCCTGGATGTCCACTTTACATGTTTCCATCTGCTGACTTATTACAGTGCTCACTGGCTTCTTTGGGAGCTCCATACGGCTAATGATGGCCTGGAAGCGCTTGTAGGTGAGGGGTGGCTTGTGGCCATTCAGCTCAATTATTCTGGAGATAAAATAAACAAGGTGAAACAACACAGCCTCACTACCACAGAAGACACAAGGAAATGACATCCAAATTGGACCCTGCTATCTCTACTCAGGATAACCTTTCACTGTGGATACAGAAATCCTCATAGACCTACGTTTCACTTGATGCATTCCTCAAAGGGATATTAAAATCAACTGAACAAAATCCTAAAATACATCAGAAGACAAAACATCACATATTTCCTTATCTCTGTAGGAAAAAAACCAAAACCAACCCAGAACAGCTCTAGCTGAATCAAGCTGAGCATCACATCCCTCTCCTGGAGCTCATTACCAGACCCCTGTATGAAATCTCTGATTACTGCCTTTCTGTCTCCCCAAGGTGGCAAATCCTAGACCTGCATCTGTTCCCCTGACACCTTGTGATATCCTAACCTGATTCTCACCTTACTTCCTTCTTCTGACACAGAAGACTCAGCCTGTTAGTGACCCCTCCTCCACCCATCTTGGATGAGACAAATCCCAGTTTGCATCATTCCTCTCTCCCTGTGATTAGAGAGATCACCATCCTCCTCTGTGCCATAAGGTCATGAGAAGCCCCATCTCAGGGTATTGGCCTGTGTCAGGTCACATTATGGAAAACCAGTCACAGTTCCCCATTCCTCTACTTCACCAAGCATCCACAGCCTGCTGGGGCCATGCAGTCTTATTTTTCCTGGGACAGAGAGCTTTGAGAAGCCCCCTGGGCAAGGTAAACTTCCCCAGGCTGAAACTGGGGAAGTTTACCTTTAGCGGGTTAACAGTCTACTGAACTTTTAACCCGCTATCCTGCAGGAGTGGAAGGAGTTAACAGCAAAGCCGACAGCACAGGGATCGCCAGCATTACATAAAGTGCAGGCAGGCAACCCCACAGCTCACACAGGATCCGCAGCACAGCAGCCTTCCCCACCCATTACAATCAACAGCTTATGCAAGGGGCCGGGCTTAAAGCCGAGTGTTCCGGCGGGCGCCATGTGCCGCCCCTTCCCCCGGGGCCGCACGTGTGGCGGGGCGGAGCGACACGCCGCCGCTGGGCGCTCCCGCACGTGTGCTCCGCGGTGACCCGGCTTCCCCGCCGCACCGGGATTGGCCCCGGCCGGGAGCCAGCCCTCCCATCACCCCGGCCGAGGGAAGCGGAGCCTTCCCCCACGGGCAGCAAGGCTGAACAGATTAAAATGAAGCCTTCTGCAGTTTCCTCCCGGTTTTCTGCTTTTAAGTTGTAAACACTGGGAGATAAAGATATTAACGAACAGGGCAGGGAGGGAGGGAGGCAGGGCCATCGGGATGTGCGTAGAGTGCAAAGCATTGTACATTTTTAGTGCCAGGCTATAAGCATGGCCACGGGGTGGGCACAGCACTCTGACATACACAGACACACACACACACACACACACACACAGAGGCAGATATATTTGTTTGCATCTGCATTACAGCCAACACGTTCTGTCCTGCATCACCACACCAGAGTGCATCTCCTCTGCTTTCCTGCATACCCTTTTTTGCTGTCTGTCTCCATGTTCCACCCCAGAGATGGCAAGAAATGACAGAACTCTCATAAATACTACCCACGACAATCTTCTATGTGGCTGCTTTGTGAGGCCCCAAACAAGACCAGCAAAAAATCCCCAAAAAATCAGTGTTTCCACTGGATGAGAAGTCAGGTATTTCCAGTTACAGCACTCTAGAGAAGCTCACTTGTTTTCCATAGGAATTCAGAGCTTGGAAGAGAAAACGTGACAAAGCTGCACCATGTTTGCCCTGAGGTGCTTGGGATGGGGGCAGGGAAGCTACTTCTTCCACACTGCCTCTGTTTTCAGTCCTCTTCCACAGACCTGCTAAAGCTGCTGTTCACTCCGAGATCCACACCATTATACAAGATCCACAGCTAAAACTTCTGTGGACAGCTGAGTACTTGGAGCAACTCACTGTCACTAGCAGA
Source organism: Picathartes gymnocephalus (assembly GCA_013390045.1). Classification (NCBI taxonomy): domain Eukaryota; kingdom Metazoa; phylum Chordata; class Aves; order Passeriformes; family Picathartidae; genus Picathartes; species Picathartes gymnocephalus. The sequence continues at coordinate 98,933 of WEKY01059059.1, forward strand.
TGGATGCCAGTGTCTGTCTGTACTTGAAATCTTCAAGGATGTGAATATGAGTGAAGTTACCTAGTACAACTCCTGAATTTATAAACAGTTATTGTATCTGGGTCACAAATATTTTAAGATAGGACTAGGACAAGTTGCACATTTCACAGCACCTGACGCTGGCATTATGCACTAAATCTGGACCCTTCACAATACTCCCATGAAAAGAAGTATTGAATATCAGGTATTTCACAATATGGGATATTATACTACACTTACTGGGTACTGTAGTACTGTTCAGCCTTCTGTACAAAAAGTTGTACAGGAAGCCCCCCAAGCAGGAGTCCTTTCCTTCCTCATACTGACCTTCTAATCCAGGCCATACACTTTCACTGGACTTTCAATGACAAAAAAAGGGAAGCCCCTCCCCAGGATTTAATACCCCCCAACTTCATCCATCTCCCCCAGCCCAATTTGCCACATGTGGCAATTGTTCTAGTTTTCTTGAAGTGAAACAGAGAGTCACTGTATTCATCACACAGAACCTAATCTTAGTGAGCACACCCAGAACTGGCTGTGCTACCAAACTAGCAATATGCTGCCCAGCACTATCTGATGGTAGTACCTTGATGCCAGAAGTTATGAGAGTCTTTTTGACCATCAGTCACACAGTCACACTTCACCTCAGGAAAGCAGGCAACCCAAATCTGACCAAACAATTCCAGCACTGCTATGATTAAAAGGTATCCTACAGTCAGTCACCTGTGACAGCAGAATGTCTGCAGACTCGAATGCACATCCTCACAGGTGTCAGCTTCTGACTCATCTCCACAGCAGTGCCCCTGCGGGATGGCTAATGGGCTTAGGAAAGCTGCTGGCCTCAAAAATCTGACAGGTTGGGGTTCTGGCAAGGAATTGAATGTGCTCCCCCGCTTCCTTGCAGGAGGAAGAGCTGGCTGCCAGCACTCGGCACGCAGGCTGCCCAACACACCCCAGTACCAATTCACACGGACTGTTTTGTTAGCCTCACCAGCTTATGCAATTGCTCTGATCTAAATCCCCGTCCAGAGAGCTCATGGAGGGCTCTGTGTATGTAGAACAAGGGGTATTTCTACAGATTCAGAGAGGAGATGGAGAGATAACCAACTGATCTGTCCATCCAACATATGCTGAACGAAGAACAAACAATTCAACTTCTGCAGAAACACATCCTGAGCAAATGAGAGATGAAGAAATGACTTCATGACAGGCTGGGCATTGGCAGTGGGGGAAAACACTTGACACCAGAGCACCATGCAAGACAGGAGAGGATAACAAGATGTGGCAGGCCGAAGTTTGAGTAAACCTTCTTAGAAATAACGCACCTTTTTGTCATAGTACTGAACTGCAGAAGCACCAAGGCATGCACGCTTCCCCATGTTTGGTTCCTTTAAGTTAGTACATGCTCCTATGAGAACACATTTTACTGTCATTCCAGCCTTAGGCTAGGGTATTTGAGGAAAAGCTGATCCTGATGCATGCTACAAACACACAAGATCACAGTGTTCTTTTCTGACCTAAACCACTCTTGGTGAACAACCAGCCTGCCTGGGATTACAGAAACCACAGTGCTGACCATCAGTAAACACACTACAAATGATTTAGATCCTAAGGAGGAGAAAACAGGCAGATCCAGGGAAGAGACAAAACAACCTGTCATCTGGAAGCTGTCAGACAGAATCATTGTCAAGTAAAGGCTTATGAGCAGGCTAAACTGATACCAAAGTGATTATCTTTTCTGTCTGACTTCTACAATCTGAACATTGTTAATCTTGACTGGGAATTCTCAGATGTCTTAGGAGTATTTTCCAGCACTGATGTTCATTTTCTATATCCCTCTCCTTGTTTTGGGGAAGAGGAGGTGAAAGATGCTCTGATAATCACAGCTATGCTGGCAGTGCCAGCAAGGGGCACACTGTAATCTTCCTACTGGGTAAAACTGGTCAAATTCACAAGTTAACTGAATATGCTCTTAGCAAATGTTAAAAGGAGCTGGTGGAGGCTGTACTAGGAATACACTGCAGAGGACAAGAGGAGAAGTGCTGGATTCATTTATGTAGGAGTAAAAGATTAGTCTAAATTGTTTGAATCCAGGCTGACAATCTTGTCAGAAACCTGATTAAAGAAAGATGAGAAGTAGGATGCCACCACCAGGTATTATTACCACTTGCTAATTATGCAGGAAAAACATTAGGGTGAGCAGAGGGACAATACAAGAGTTAGAAGACTGGGTAACACAGCTGGAGGGAGAGATACTCTGAGACTTCCACGAGAAATACAGTATCAAAGCTGTATTACCACCTGCTGAGAAATCTCAGAGATGCCAAGAACCAAGAAATGTAGGAGTAACTGGAGATTTCAAGTACATCCTCACAGACTGGGTATCCATCAACCCCATCACCTGCCAAAACCCAGTTTTCTAGTTGCCATAAATGACTGCTTCATAAAATAAGAAATCAAGAACCCACAAGGAGTGTCAACTCATGATTTAGTCTTAGTGCTAAGGTACAGCTGAAAAGGTTAGTTACCACTTGCCTGCTCTGTGACTTTGGCATGCATCAATTTAATACCCTTACAAGAGCAACAATACCACAGTGATGTGAAAAAGTATTTCAGAAAGATCACAAGAATCAAAACAATTAAGGAATAGCATCAGCAAAGATAACAGAAGGGAGAATCCTTTGGAAAATTAACAACAAAGACAGAAACGCACGAAACTCTGGTAGGTTAAATTAAAAACCACAGCCTTCTTGCACCACCTAATCTAAATGAAAGCCTGAGAAACCTCTTTAAAAAAGCATAGGTAGTTAAAAAAACAACAAGAAAATCCAACTAAAAACATCCCCTTTACAGACACTCCAGGATATTTATAGGGCCAAGAGGTGATTAAGTCATTAAAGAGAGACTGTAACTGCACAAGAAAACCCCTGCAGATATTTTTGCAGATGTATTCACTGTGGAGGTATCTAGGGAGGTAATGACTCTTGGTTTTCCTTTTAAGAAAATGTATCAGATGCTGTGCTAGACTGGGAGACCAGGAAGAAGTGCTACAAACCAATGCTATGCTTGGAAAGCAAAAGCTTGCCAGGGCCACCAAATATTCACCCAGAAATTGTAAAGGACATCATGAAATACACAAAGTAATAGCTGCTGCATGTAATATAAAACTGTCCAAATACTATGAGGGAAAAAAGAAAGTAAATATAACGCCAGATTTTAAAAGCATTTCAGGGGCATCAGAGGGACAAATGAATAGACTGATATGAACATTAGGCAGATGGGTAGAAAATACTAATGGAAACAGTGAATGCATGGATACATGTAATATGCTAGAGGGTTAATTTGGCCTTGGTAAAGGGAAGTTGTGCCTGAAAATCTATTAGAGACATTTGAGCCTGGGGCAAGGAAGGTTCAGTTGATATATCCTATGTGAATTTTGAGAAGCCATCTGACTACATCCTTCACTGAAAAAATTTAAAGAAATGACAATAATTTGCAATAAAGGAAAAGGTCCATGCAGACAGAAAATTCTTTGAGATACAAAATGAAAGAAAAAAAAATCTATTTTTTGAACAGGAAGAGAAATCCTACACAGAGCTGAGCTTGGGCTTGTGCTGCTCAAAATTTTTTATAAAATATCTGGGAAGGGACAAAAAAGAGCATGATGATAAAGTTTACTGATGCAATAAGCTATCTGGGATTGCTAAAGATAAAAGGCAACTTAAAAATTTCCCTATATACCACACGACCAGCTGACAAAAATATCAGATGAAATTGTGCAGTGTTGGTCATGTTGTTTCTCCACATGCATAGCTATGCAATCTTAAACTGATCTATAAAGTAGCAGCCTCTCAAATAGCTATGACCATTCTGGAAGGAAGCCCTGAGACATCAGTTTAATGTTTAGCAGCACTCAGAAAAAGCAGAAATAATGCTACTGACTATTAGGAAAAGAGATGACACATTATAGCACTCTAAAAATCTATGTTGCTCCTACATTTTGCACAGTAGTCGTAGCTTTCATCACTGCTCTCCACCTCCAGAAATACCCGAAGGTATAAAGAAAGGTGATAAAACTCACAAGGGATTTAGAACAGATTCCACCTGAAACTCTCCACTTTGGAAAAGACATAGGTGACATGAAGAGGAATGTGATGGCCATTGACATTGGAGGAGTGAGGATGTAATAAACACTGGTAATAAACATGGTCTTCTAACACAGAATTAGAAAGCAGCACCTGCTCATGATACAAACTCAATAATCCTCCTCACTCCAGAGACAAACATTTCCACACAGTATGCGCTAACTGCAAAGCTCCTTCCCATAGGAAATTATGGATGTTAAAGATTTATAGGAGAAAATCTACATTCAGCATTACTGGCACAAGTCACATCAGAAAGAAAAGAAGGGGGAAAAGAGGGAAAGGAAAAAAAGAAGCAACCTGTAAGAATAGTACTGAAACACTACCAACTTTAAAGTCAAGCATACCCTAGAGTCTTAGCTGAAAGACTGTCACCACTGTTTAAAATCACATGTATAGAGAGATTATACATATAAGTAAATATATAAAACTCAAGATCAAAACAAACCTCCCCCACAGCAAACACACAACAAAGAGAAGGCATTCAGGTTTTAGAATAAGGAAAGTTTGCCCCAATCTACCTTGTTTTACTTCTTCCAGCTGTCCTGACACATCCATCGGTTAAAAGCCCTGCTTTCATAACCTGTTTGAGACAACAGCTCAACTACCTTTATTACAATGAAGCAAAAAAAAAGCAGTCTATCACTGAGGACATGCTCAAGGAGAGCAATCAATAGGACACAACTGAGCAAATTAAATGACACTCAAGTACAGCGTTTAATAAGCTTGAGGCAACACCTTTCTGTACATTCACGTCACTGTCAGCACTTTGACGTGTTCTAACCAAAAGAGTGAGTGTGCAGAGTAATCCTGATAGGCTCACTCAGGATGACAGTGATCAGTGTAATGCAAGAGACTGAAGTCTTTGCAGACATGACAATCCCAGCCTAGCCCAGGCAGCACCTCTGCCCTTTCTCTTCCCGTACCTGTCCAGGTCATAGAGGGTGTGGGAGTTCTCTATCACCACCTCCACACCAGCCTCCTTGGCCAGCTTGATGATAGCTGCATCCCTCTCCTTTCCAAACGGCTCCGAGTCGTATTCAAAGGTGAGACGAGTGACTCCCCATTCCTGTAAGAAAAACAATACACCCAGCAGTCAAACACAAGACTCTTTCTAACCAGCACAATTACAAATGAAATTTCAGAATTCCTGAGCAATTTAAAGTTATGGAAGGTTTGAGGGTGTTCCTGTGAGGAACAGCAATCTGGATTTGAGATAACCAAAGAAGCAACAATTTTATCAGCTCTAGCAAACCTCACATCTGCTATGCAAATTTGTAGATGTCAGCTATAAAACCCATCAGAGGAGGTTCAGTTCTTGTCTATTACTGTTCTTAGGTTTCAGCTCCGTCCCCAGGCCTACCATGCTTTGTTGCATGTGCTGTCCCAAAGTAACCTTACCATCCTCTTCCAGCATTTGCAGAAACAGCATTTGAGAAAACTCTTCCAGTAGAAGTTCTGCTCAACCCCCCCATGTTTTTATGTGGAGACATTAAGTAAAACCAATACATTCTAAATTTTCCTGATGTCTCTTTAAAGACATTACACGATAAGAAATCAATGTCCAACCCAAACAGCAAGAAACAGGAAAATGCAGGACATAGGATGGCAACTGAATGAACCCTTCTGGTGTGCATAGTAGAGTATGATACTGCAATTCAGATTTAAAGTCCTGCCTTTTTGGAGTTATTTTAGAATCACAGAATTATAGAATGGTTGGGGCTGGAAGGAACCTTAAAGATCACCTAGTTCCAATCCCCCTAGTCAAGACATGCACTTATTCTGATCTTCATACCTTTAATAGATCCCTCACAAATTACATAGTATAGGCCTTATGAAAGAGCACTCAGCCTCTTCCAGGCTTTTCTGGAGCACAGATTGTTCTCAAAGTCTATGGCCTAGTTTCCCTTAGAAAATGAATCCTATGAAAAGAGGTTTAATGGTTTCCACAGCGACCCTCCCAAGACATTCATCAAGCAGAGCAGCAGCCCACAGATTTGTTTAGCGAACACAGTCAGAAATCTACAGACACTTAAAAAAACCCTCAGACAATTAAGAACCAAATTCTCCAAGTGAGACAGTCTAAATTATCCCTGTATATACAGGAGACTTTTCTACCTGCAAAACAGAAACAAAGCACAAAGAACAAATGTGGTTAGTTCCCTGAAGACCATTAAAAATAATGCCAAAGATGGGGAAGGGAATTCAGAAGCAGAAAACAACTGTACAAGCCACCTACATTTCTAAACTTGAAGATTCAGTCCTAAAATTAATTTTAGGAAGGACAGAGCAATTAACCAATGTTAACCAATTAACCAAGTTATGTACCAATGAATGTACATCTCAAAGAGATCCTCCACTCATTTTTCAAAGTACAAACACGACAGCATCCATAACTCAGAGCAGGGGTCAGATAGACATATTCCAGACCCTGCCCTGCTCCTATGTGATTTAACAGCTTCATTTTAAACTTTTCTTTCTTCTGTAAGAAAGCCAGTATCAACTGAAAGGCTTGGGAAAGATGGATTTGGTCTCAAAGGAATACACATTACTACCTTGAAAGAATGGAATGGAATAAAAAACCATTAAGGCTTACAGAGATTTTAGGTAAGCATCCAACACTTTAAATTCATGTATTTCCTACAGTTTTGAGAAGGCCACCGCTCTCTGTGATGCAGTAGTACACAGGAAGCAGAGCACAACCAACCAGAAAACCTGTTACCTGTATGACAGTAAATTGCTGCAGATATAGAAAAGTCACAACTGATGACTTGCCCCTTAGTATCTAACCTAGAGCAAAGAAAAATTGTAGGGAAAAAAAACCACCAAAGGGATTGTGAAAACACTTCAGTGAACAAACTGCACTTTGACAGAGAAGGTAAAACTACTGACGTTCATTCAGAAAGAGTGAGACAAAAAACTTCTGGAAAGGTTAAGACATTGCTAACAAGTACACTTGTCATGGCATCCATGCACAGCAGTGCCTTTGCAGTGACTGTTAGTGACAACATAGCTCAGCTACTGGCAGCAAGATCAGAAATTACATTAGGTCTAAGTATTGCAGTGGCAAATGTGACATAACTTTCCACAAAAGCTGACAGCAAGGCACGAGCTGCTACTAATTCACTGTTCGGTGCAGCAGCTCTGGAGAGGCCTCAATCACTGCAAACACCATACATTTACCATGTAAAAGCATCAACTTCCCTCTACTTTTTTCAGCTCTATTACAGCACATCTGAGATATTCATCAACTCACCTGCCCAGACAAAACAGGCTGCAGCAAAAAGCAGTCCTAGCTGATTACACAATCAATCTCTCCAAACTTCAGACTCTGCCAAATAGTTTTTGTTCTTTAACCAAAGTAAGCATTTTTCTCCGATAAAATTTTAATTATCCTGTGAGTACCCTTGAACTAAAGAGGGCATGAACTACTATTAGACAGAACTTATTTACAGATCAAAAGATAAAAATAATCCAGACTCTGAAAAGGCTAAAAGCAGCACACAGTTTGTATCATGTGTTAAGATGCAGAAGCCAAAATAACTATCAGTGCTCCTTCTCATCTGCACAGTCCAGTTCCTCTCTCCTCTCTCTCCTCCAGGCAGTACTGACTGCCCTCCAAAAATACACATCAGAACCATTTACAGAAGGAGGGTACAGATGCAAGTTTACCCCTCCTCCTTGGCAGCTGGTCTACAGAAGGATTTGGGGACACTAGTTCTGTCAACTATAGGTAAGGCACAGCCCACATGACAACCCCAGCTCATAGGACTATTGGGAGCCATGGTTTTTTTTCATGTAGTTTTGTAACACTATCGAAGACATTGTCAAAAAGCTTCAAAGACATCGGAAAATACAATCTTAGAGCAGGATGGAGAAAAATGATACTGTATGAGAAGCCCTGATATTGAAGGAGATGTTCTTGTTAGCCCTGACATCTGCAGCACTGACATATCACTTTAGAAATGTACCCCACTAATCCATTATTGATCATCAAGGTAGCTGCATATTCCACATCCTAAACAGTACATCATCAGGAAGCTTGGACCCAAGCTATATTCAGCTGCTGAGGTGACTAAACTGCAGTCTTGAGCAGAAGAAGAAAAGGAAGGTCAGCTAACATAAAAGCTCCTGAATTTTGAAATTTTAACACAAAATCCTATTTGCAATTCACATACAGATCAGTGTACTTTCTTCTGTTGTCCGTAAAGGTCTATGGACACAGCGATCTTCCTAAGTAAAAACTGCAGTAAGCAAATGGCCAATAGGGAAGAAGCTCTCAACAAAGCAGGGTCTGTGTCACAGAGGAGCCCTGTGAGAGGTGACTTAGAGAAACAAAGTTCAAGATCACCATGCAAAAAGAGGAGCTTGAGCACCCTAATACTAGGTTACACCCTACAACTACATTTCTTTGCAAGTCTGAGTTCCGTTGCAGATCTGGCTCCCAAGCTGGCCCTTATAGATAGTAGTTAGTTAGTTGTAATTAAGGAGGAAAGTTTGTTATAGTGAAGAACTGCTTATAGTTAAAGAGATGCCGAGGGAATCACTAATCATTAAGGAATGAAAGCGAGTTTAGCACCAGGTCATCAATTTTTCTTCATTATGCTCCAAAAAATTATTCTCTTACTTTAAAGAGTCTTGGGAAGACATCTGTTGGCTGCCCTCGCACGACAAACAAGCGAGAGTTCAGTTTCCTTAAACTGTTGTCCAGATCTTCCAGGGACTGGAGAAGAAACCTGCAGAGAAGAAACAACAGCAGTTAGTGTCAGTCAGATGGGTTACAGCTAAAAGGCATTAAATGAAAATTTGCACAGAACTCCAGCATCACCAAATCAAACTAGAAGTATGGACAAGAACCAGAAAACAAGAATTCATATTTATTCCTGGTTTGTCTAACAACTTTTATGAGACTGCAGCACCAGCCAGCTCCCATTTACTCATATGCAATTTGTGCTTGTCTGAATCCAAGAGGTTTCCAGGATTTTCTTCTTACTGCAAGCCACTTACCAGGCTCTCCCTCAGACATGGGAGGACAGCCTATCAACTGTTCTCTCCACACTACATGGAGAAAAGCATAAACCATGTACTTCCCTACTGTACTTTCTTTCACAGGTTTTGGGGCAAGGAGGGATTTTGCATATGAAGTTGAAAAATTTTGATGCATTACTCCAAGAAAATTAATGAAATACTGCAAGAACTGTGCAGGTTTTACAGTTCTAGCTACAAATTCACCATGTCACAACAGAGAAATGTACTCTCCTAGCTCATCAGTAGCACAGGACTGAGCACCAAGACCTCCTGAGGCAAGAATCCTCTGTACTTTGAATAACTGCAAAGAGAACTGCAATACACCTTGCACCATGAAGGCACAGAGGTGAGAGCATACCAAGTAATTCATCTATTCCCTCTCACTCCAAAACTCTAAAAAGCCATGTAAGTGCTTTCTGCATTTAATGGTGTATCTTACTGATGCCATATAAAACACTAAATTTGCTTTCCCAGTCACACATCACCCCATCTACATAGTAACTTCACTTTGTTTTTTTAACTCTGCAAAAGACACCACCTTTGAAACTTTAGTCTCTCCTCAGCATCTGGCACTGCTGGCAAACACACAACCCTTCTAAGTGAGCCTGCCAACCCTTACCTTTCCCCCAGTCCCCCATGCCCACTCTGCAGTGTAATCCACCAGAAGCATCTCCCTCAGCTCCCTAAAGACCACCCACAGCTAAGGAAAGCTAAGCTCCAATTGCACGGCAAAGTGGTAACTTCTCTCTCCTCAGCTGCACCGCCCCTAATGTCAACTGTGAGCTTCCAGATAGAATAAGTTCGCTCTGCACTTCCTGAGAGAGAAAAGGGTGTGGGGTTCACAGGAAGAAGGACATTCTAACAAAGGAGAACACCCAGAACCAGGTCCAGGTAACCTAAACAAACCACTCCCTGAGCCCCAGCTCACTTTCCATTTATTAAATATGAGCATCAACTATCCCAGGTATTCAGTTTTAACAAGCATTAGTCCTATACGGCTCACACATCCTGTGCAGTTAAATAACAAAGGATTTTCAACATGATAAATTTGTGAGAACTAGGTAAAACAAGCATTTGCCTTTGGAGAACAGAACTCTAAATACTAGTACTTGGATTTTAAAAATTAGCAAAACAAAGCCAAGGCTCCCAATGGAGCCTTCCCAATGGGAATGAAGGAAACTTTGGCCAACATAAGTAACTTGCTAATATGTTTTTTACCTAATAGCCAGTGGTGCTCATTTCTGACATCTGCAGTAGTTCTATACTTCCAAGAAAACATTACTTTTAAAAACTTTGTTTGCTCATATATTCCATGATTACAACATAAAGAAGGCTCCTAACTGTTTCCCTCCCTTCTCAACGTTGGTGGAAACAAACAAGGACTAAACAGATCAGGTGTTATGGCACCACTTTGGTTCTTCCAAATGAGGAGAGTCAGCAAAAACAGCAGCACGTGAAAGGCATTTCTATCTCCTGCTGCCTGTAGAAAGTCTGGTCTATGGAAAGATCACTTCAGACTCCTCTAACAGAATTCACAATTTTCTGTAATTTGAATGACTACACTGAGGTAATTTCTGCACATTTACAATTTTTAAGCTGTCCTCTGCTGTGGGATTCTAGAAACGTGTAGATATGACCCATACAATCCCCTTCCTTGAGCTGAAGGTAAGGTGCACAGCAGAGGCAATTACAACTACACTTCCCCTAATGCACAGCCACGTGATATTTCCAAGAGCTCTCAAAGGATCTTTAGCCAGGTGGTTGTCCGTCGACTTCCTCTGAGGGGATAGTGGGAGATTTGCTTCACTTATATTCAGGTGAGTCTTGCCCAGGAGAATCCCTATCTGGATTGGGGTTCCAAATGTTTAGGCCGCTGAAACCTGACACAACAGCATTATGTAACGTTATTGGCTACAGGTACGAGGTCTTGATCTTTGCACACACATGACTCATATTATACATTTTTCCATTCGCAGAGATGAGGATCAGCCCACACAGCTTCATCTCTAGTTTCTTAGCAGCAGCCGATGTGCATTTCTCTGAAAAACGTGAGCGATGGGAAGTAGGGAGCTGCGTGCGCACATGCCTACGCGCGCCAGGCAGCCCAAGGGCAGAAGGAAGGCGTGGTGCGGCCACGAAGCTGAGGATTCTTTGCCCTCGTCTCTAAATTCAGGGAAAAGGGTTTCCCAAAGCTAAATGTCCATCGGCCGCTGCTCTAATACACTCGCCCCACTGATAAAGTCTAATGACATTACATAAAGTTGGAGGCATCCTCCCACACAGTCAGGCAGCATCGCTGAGAAAACCGCGGCGAGGCCAAGCGGACAAGACACAGCCGCTCTCCCGCGGGAGGGCCGCGGGCAGCAGTCAGTGGGCCCGACACGGAAGCTTGTGTTGCTGCGGCCTGATCGACACGGCCCACGCTGCGCTCAGAGCGCTCCGGTGCCGCGGGAGCCTCCTCGTCCCGCACGGTCCCACCCGCGGCCCGCAGGCCCGGTGCCACTCACCGCCAGCGGTTGATGCCCACGGCGGAGGAGGCGGCGAACCAGGGATCCAGGATATAGATGCAGCGAAGGGACGTGGCGTCCCGCAGCGCTTCCTGCAGCGCCGGGTTGTCGTGCAGCCGCAGCCCGCGGCGGAACCAATGCACGGAGCGGCACAGGGCCGGCGCCGGGCCCAGCGCGGCCGCCGCCGCCATNGCGCGCGCGGGGGCAGCCAATCAGCGCGGAGGGGCGGGCGGCAGGCGGAGAGCGGGGGGCGCTGTGCTGCCCCCCAGCGGCCGCAGCTGTGGCCTGCGGGGTCGCGTCGCCTGAAACCGCCCCGGAAATGTCGCTGCCACCCCCAGGGCGCCAGACAGCGAGCCCTGAATCTAGGCAGCAGGGTTAGCCGTTACAGGTCGACGCTAAAAATCTCCCTTTCCATTAAAAAACCCCCAAACCAAGCCCAATAAAAAAATGTTCAAGAACCCCAAATGGCTGCCAGCATCGAAAAGGTAGCTGGCGTCATGAAACCTCGAGCAGGACCCCCTGCCACCCCCCCAAATTCAACAGGAACATATTCTAGGCAGAAGTGGAATGTTCTTCGGTAGGTGTAGCCAGACATCACTCACGAGGCATGGTACATCACATAGGATCCATGGGGCAGGGTATGAAGCAATGGCATGGAGTGCCCAGGATTGCTATCAGAGTAATTTTATGTTTAAAAGGGTCAGGGATTTAGAAAGCTGGTGCAACATCACAGCTCACTACAGGATGTTGCCGCTGATCCCATGGATCAGAAATCGCAGCACAGGCTATTTCATAGAACAGATGCGGGGGAGGTGGGCAGAGATTTCTGCAGAACTGTTCAGCATCAGGTTCTAAGCAAAGGGATTCACGCAGTTGAGCAAAACTCATTGCATTGAAGGATTCACTGAGCGGGCCATGGGGGTGTTTAAGAGGAATCAGTCAAGAGGGAAATTGCAATCACTAGAGGAGCTACAAAGTAAACATTGAACAAGACCACTGCAACAAAAGAAGGGTAATAACCCCATTTTCAATACACACCTACCCCCTACAAAGAGGGTAAAGAGAAGTGTTGCAAACCCCGTGAACTGGGATCCCGTCCTTAGAGCTGCGTTTCAGAGCAACTTTTCTTCTCCTGCCTGTCACAGGGCAACACAGAGGCCAAGCTCACTCCTCCAGGAGAAAGGCCACTGGAACGAGCATGCTCTCCCTCACTGGACACAGTTGCAGAGAAAGTTAAGTCCAGAGTCTTAGCATGCGTCCTCAAATTGAGAAACCAGGTGTAGCAGAACACAGGAAAAAACTTCAGAAGGATGTGATACTGTCTCTTTGGAAAGGCATTTTGGAGGCACTGGTACATAGCCAGAAGAGAGAGATTTCCATCCTCTGCATTGAATGGGGCAACAGGAAGAACGGCTGTTGCAAAAACCTTATACAGAACAGTTTACTGAAGTCTGACCCCAACAGTCTGGCTACTTGCCTCTTCCTTACCTGCAGGTTCAGGATTATATAACTTCAGCTTGCATTCCTTCAGTTAATTCTAGATCCCTAACTACACAAAGGTCCCATTCCAGTCTTTTGTCTGGTATGAGCCCACCCTCACCTCCCAACCCTGAGATGCAAATTTCCCAGATTAGGTAAATAACATCCATTTTAAAAAACAATCACAAAAAAAACCCCAGTTGATCTCTACAACAGATGCTCTCCCCAGCTCTGACACAGGGTGAGATAAAATATGATCCAGTCAGGTCTTTGGCTCTGGTTCCTGACAGAGTTCCCCATACACTTTGCAGGTGCATTTTTTCCTGCTCCTTGCTCTTCTTCTCCCCAGGACAAAAGGAGCACCAAAGGTTATCCCCCCCAGGCATAGAAATAGAGGTGCAGGAGCCACCTACACACCAGTCTCATTTCTTTCACTGCTTTTGACGTTAGGATCTTCTTGCACCTTTCTCATCTCCAGTCCTTTAACCCATGTGTAGGCAAAGGAGCCCCCCAGAACCATCAAGTTACTCGTCCACCACAAGAAGCTCTTTGTCTCCTCAAAGTAGATAACAGCCAGCACTGTTTGGGCACAGGCCTTGGCTGTTCCAGACACGTTGTGGGTGAGTGGGCTAGTGAACTTAATCTGAAGTCCAGTCACATACCCAATGGCAAAGCCAAACACTCCCCCCAGGGTCATCATGCCCCAAAAACTGGGGCTCCCCAGCTTGTCAAAGTGGTAGAGGGTGCGGAACTCGCCCAGCAGCATCATGAGGGGGAAGAAGAGGACACAAGCATTGATGTTGTTGTAGAAGGTCAGGCGCCAGATGCTACCATCCACCACAGGCAGCACCTTCTTGGTGTAGATGGCATTGAGAGAGACACAAAGGCTTGCTAAGATCCCAAAGAATATACCTGTCCATGACAGGGTGCCCTCTGCTCCTTCCTGGTCAACACCCAGCCAGAAGCCACCTGCAACCAAACAAATCAGGCATCATCTAAACAACTGCTGAAAGGCTCAAAACATACAGTCAAAAATTCATCATTTAATTTATATTGAGCAACAAGAAGAAGAAGAGACAGGCTTAAGGGCTTCCCCTTTCTATTAAGTGAACCCACAAAATATCGTGACTCGTGTCCTGGGAAGACTTGTTTTGGGAGTGCAGGGAAATTTACTGTGTGGGTAATTCAATCTCAGAGGACTAATTCCCACACTGAGCAGGTAGCACTAGCTCAGAAACTACCATTCCAGCTAGTCTTTCAATATAGGTAATTTTCAGGAGACCTTTTTTTTTTTTAAAAATTGAAAAGGTTGAAAACTGACACACAGGTAGAAAAAGTGTTCTTCAAAGTTTGAAAAAAACCCCAACTTTATAGACCTTTCTCTGCTGTTAAAAGGAAGGAAAATATAGGTCAGAGAAGATGGAAAGATAGTAAAAACATGGATGTAATATTAAGCATGATAAAAAAAAATCAAAAGGCAGAAACTGTGTGAACTATCTTCATGTTAAACTTTGATAGGCAAAGCACTGTCTAACCATCTCCAAAACAGGAGCTACAGGCTTTCCATCTCCAGGGCAGAGAGAGACCTCTCCCCATCCAGCTCATAAGCAAAACATAAAAGGGAGATGAGCTACTGAAGGAGCACTGCACCACATTTTCATTAGCTGCTTCTTGTTGGAGGTTGTCTGAGAAGTTGCTTGCAAAGCACCTAACACACTTGAAACTAAGCCCAGTTACAAATGGGTTCAATGCACAGACAGGAGGGGCTTTGTGTCAGGCCACAGAGGATGCTCAGCTATGCTGCTGTAGGCACAGAGGCAATGCTCTCACATGAAAGGAGATGGAGCCAGGAGGAGAGAGTCTTCATCTCAGAGAAACCCTGTCAGGCTGCCAGGTACCACACTCCTGGGCAATGTTTGAACAAAAGATTAGCTGAAGGCAACTGCTTGCATCACTCGTAGAAAATACAGTAGCTCTGTTCCTGTTCACCTCTTCCGTGGAGATGAGATTCTCTTATTTTCATCTGATTCCATCCAGTTGTATAAACCAGACAAATCAGCGTTTCACCATTCTTAGCATCTAAATGGCCCTTCACTGGAAGGTAGCTTTTGGGATAACTTAGCCTTTGGAATGGATGATCTGTAAGCACTCCTGTTAAACCGGTCAATGCCTTGCCCAACATCCTAACCACACAACCAGATCTCCTGGTGGTGTTTTATACTTGAGTGGATCAGCTAACCCTTTACCATATGCATTCAGCCTACTGTAAAAAACAATTGGCTGGCTCTATTGTACGGTCCCATGGTGCTGACATAAATGTTATTGTTACCGAAGTTAATAATCAACAAGGACTTGGGAACAGGGAGAAAGCCACCTGCTATTTTATGGCCTGTATAGGGGGAAGAAGCAAAAAGGTAAGGCAAGTTAAACGTAATTAGAGGGTAGATAGGTTTTAGTGCTCAAAGGAAAAAGGAAGCTATGTCAAATGAGAGCAATTTCTTCTCTTAACGAGTTACCTACATCCTCCAGACATATAAATTTGGTTTCCATAGACAGAGCAAGGCACGAGCCCTGAGCTACCCCACCTCACCAGGGAGCTGTCAGGCAGGTGGGGATGACTTCCCAAGGGAAAGACACCCCATCACCGTCTCTCCGGGGCTGGCTGTAGGATGGGTGCAGCCCTTCCTGCTCCCCCTCACCTATGATGACTCCGCAGGCCAGGAGCGCATAGAGGGAGGTGGTCTGCTTGAGGAGGAGGTAGGAGAGCAGCACGTTGAATACGGTGGTGAGGGAGCGCCCCACGTTGTAGAAGGCCACGCCGACATGCTTGAGGCAGAGGTTGTTGGAGGTGACCATGCCGATGAAGACGGCGGAGAGGGGCAGGACGCTGCGGGACACCTTGGGGTCGAGGCGGAGGGTGGGCAGGCCGGCGCAGGGGGGCCCGCAGGCCGCCCCTAGGCTGAGGCCCAGGCAGAGGGCGGCCGTCAGGGCGCACTGGAAGAAGGTGACGAATAGAGGGGCGTCGAGGCGCAGCGAGGGGCTGTCCAGCAGGTACTTGTTGAGGAAGACCATGGCGATGGAGGTGAACCAGTAGAGGCAGACCACCACGGCGATGCGTAGCGCCCGCAGCAGGAAG
>WEKY01059059.1:115405-175932 GCA_013390045.1 Picathartes gymnocephalus
CTCGGCACCGCCCCGGCCCCGGCGCCATGTCGGGGGAGGGCCCGGCCCGGCCCCCGCCGCCCGCTCCGCCCCGGGGCAGTGCGGGTCTCGCGAAATACGGAATTTATAAAAGAATTCTTAAGAAAGGATGCTCTTTGATATTTGAACTTTGTGTACTTTCAGGCCGAATCGACGGGAAAGGAGATTTAATCCGTGGAACAGAGAGCAGCGAACAAGCAAGCTCTAAGTGATGCCCGGGTGTCAAAAAGAAATTACTCGTCGGCAGAATAGCCTTAAGGTTTAGGTCTCGACATGTTTCAACGATCTCAGACCCAGGTGGAGGTTAGCAAAGCTTGGGGGGCAAGCTGACAGGGGACACGAATGTAGAATTTACAGTCCTCAAGGACATTTGGCAGGAGCCCTAAGATAAGGAAGAAACTAATAAAGACAACTCAATAACTGTGCTGAGATCAGCTCCAATTGGGTAAAAGGTAATTCCAGTAGGGGGAGATTAGAACCACTGACACATGGACCACCAACGCAGGAAACCCACCAACCCAAAAGAAGAGAAAGGCTGAGCATGTGGACTAATTATCTTGAGAAGCAAGAAGAGCATCAATTGATAGATGATAGAATACTAATTAATAAAAAAACTAGGTAACTTGTAGCCAATGAATTACCTTTGTTCTATAGCAAACAATGCCTTTGTTTGCTAAAATGTGTGAATAGTGAAAAGCTTTGGTAGCTGTCATGCTGGCCTTGTGGATTTGCCATCCAGCACCCCTTTCCATGCAGAAGTGTAAATAAATCAAATACTTCAACTCTGTGTGTGGATTGGCATCTTGGACACCGGGTGAAAGAACCTATTTTGGGACAACAGGGGCAGATAACAACTGGGGCAGTTTAGCGAGGAACAGTCACCTGAGGACCGTCCTTGGGCACCTTCCACAGCCAGGAGCAAGGGTCTTGCTGTGGGACTGCTGGGGAGGAGCTGCCAGGCTCATGGTCATAAATGGTGACCAGCATCGTATCCACCTGGCATCGCTGGGCAGTGGGTGGCATGAGGGGACTGGTAGTGGTCCCAGTGTCAGGAACAACACTGCTTTGCTGCCTTGTAGCAGCATCTTTCGTGCACTGGTTGGAGCAAGTGGGATCTGGGTGTTGGACATGCACTGGTTTGCTAGCATGGATTTTGCCCACATCCCATCAAAAGCACAGTGTGCTCTGCTGCCTAAGCCTTCTGTACAGAAAACAGGTTTGCATTTTTGTGGAGGTGAATAAAACCTTCCCAATACGACCTAAATGAAGTAGGCATGGTGACATGTGCAAGCAAGGACAGCACAGGCAAGTTCTGGCTGCCTAGTTCCCATTCCTGCATCAATAACTTTGATATCTAAGCAGGAGAATGTCTCTGCCAATGCCATTAACCTCTCCAATACTGAGGTGCAGCCTGTGGTGACCTGTGCACTGCAGTACCCCGCTACATTGCAAGCAATTCAGGGGCTAACTGCTTTCGAAGTAGCCTGGGTATTAGGATAAGCTGCACACATTTTCATGCTAAAGCAGTTATCTCACAGTCCCAAACCATCATTCCCAGTATAAAACACCCACCTGCCCATACTCACATGCTGAAACATCCCATGTTCTCTCAATAATGCTTTATGACAAAGAAGCCTTTCAATACCAAACTCTGGCAGGTTGTGAATCCACAGTGCTGGACAGGATGAAATAAAATTAATTAATTTAGATTCCATGTGGCGGGGGAGACAGCAGTGAGCTCTGTCAGATATTGGTCAATATGACTCCCACTTCTTATTTCAGCTGAGACTGCTGCAAAGTGTCTGGTCTGCAACGTCCAGGGGCCCAGCAATTTGCACAGGGCATAATTAAGAGGATTTTGGAGGCAAAGCCAGCAGTGTTAATTGCCCCCCATAGCAATTTTTGCTGCTCTTACGGTTGGGAAGGACAGTAGCAGAGTGGAGGTTGTGGGGAGAAAATTGATGTACTTAATTAGGCCAGTTGGTGCAGCTGGAAAATGTTTCAGGCATAATGTGCTTTTCTCAAATCTCTGAAGACATACTTGATTTTTTTTTCTCCCAGGTGCATCAGTTGGTTTAGTAAATGATGCTGCCCTTCCTCACAACCCTTGTCTTCTACGCAGCATCTGGGTTCTGATGAGAATCATGTTCCCTCTAGACAAAGAAAGTTGGTGCTGGTGTGCTTGCTTTGGGCAATGTAAGTGCCCTGCAGGGTGATGGAGTGTTCGGGGCTGTGTCCTGAGCACCATCTCTCACACCTGCACCTTGTGATAAGTGCCTGGTATAACCCTTGCAACCCCTAGTGAGTTTTGCCTGCTCACCTCACCCACCTCCCTGCTCTGCCTGCACAGCTGGGAGAGCCATCCCATGCATGGTGCTTGCCTGAGCTCACATGGGGTGTGACATCCCGTGGATGCAGGCCTGCAGTTTCCCAGGAAACAGGAGGGACTGTGACTGCAGAGGGGCTGGCGTTAAGGCAGGGAAAGCTGTTAATGAAATGACCAGCCAGTGTTCCCTGTAGCTCAGTCACACTTTGATCCTGCTGCTGGAAGTGCAGCTAGCACTTACTCATTACTTCATATCCAGTGTCCCTTCCCACCCACTTTCTTCCAGTGCCTAGCCCAGCACTCCTCTCATAAGTGGTGTCAGTCAGGAAAAAAAAAGCAAACAGTCTGAGTGTGGGACACTCGATTGTTTCCATAGGTCCTCGTGGCCTGTTATACATACCTGTGGCTTCAGCATCACATATTTGGCTTGAATTTCAAGGACTTTGACCTCTCCTACCACTAATGTTGCAAGAATGAGAGTCAGATATAAGTAATTTTTTCCCCTCTCTGCCACTTGCTAGTGTTGTTCAAGTACCTTCTCTAAACTAAACATGGCAGTTGGAGAAGGCGAAAAACCCCTCCCATTGCATCTTGTCCACTCATTCAGTGCACAGAAGATTGCTTTGGCCTGCAGAACTTTGAAATATCCCAATCAATAAAATCCTCATAGCTTCTCCTGGGGGATTATCCTACAGCCCTATCACACATGTATGGCATGTCTGCATGGGAAAATCAACCAGAATAACTCTCTCACCTCTACCAATATAACTCCCTGGTGCTGACAGTGTATTCCAAAACAAAAGTGATTTGTTCTCGAATAATGAGGTAGTTCTGTGATAGTTGTGCTGGTCAATCTCCCTAGGCAGAGCTTGTCTACAGCATGGCAATGGGTTTGACAAGTGCTTTGAATAAAGGCTTTCCTAGGTGCAAAAACTGACTAGCAGAATTACTCTGCCATAGCCTTGCCTGCCTACCTGCCTCACAAGGATGCTTTGCTTTGGGGGGAAGGTGGTTTAAAGTTGTAGGTGATTTAGAAATTTCAGAGTAAAGGTAGGAATAAGTAGGTTATAATACTAATATAAGCTGTTTAGACAATGTAGCCTGGCCTCATGCACACCATCAGTCTTAGGCTTCCCTGAAATAAATCTTACTTGAATTAAACCTGATCTTCTATGAGAAGAGAAAAAAAAAATCAGTTTTGATTAAAAATACTTCCAGAGACTGAATTCAATAGGGCACTAGCAACGTTATTCTGATGGCTGGTTCTTTCTCACTAAATAATGCACATTCCTTTTCATGCTTGGCATTGCCTGGTTTAAGTCTTCAATCTCTGCATCTTGTTACAGTTTTGCTGATTCTTTTACAAGCAAGAAGTTACAGGCAGATGAAGTTACCTTTTAGCTTTGTTTTTGGAGAAGATAAATAATCTTAACTTCATTACAGAACATGTTTATTATGCTACAGCAGCAAAAATTCACTTCTTTATGCTGATGAGACCTCAATATTTTCCTGCCCTGCTGCCTGGTTGTATATTAACATGGTAGCACATATTGTGAGGACCCAGCACAGGATTATTCCTGGCTTAGGAGTGTGCTGCTTCATGTTGCCTGAGTGCTTACAAAATAAACAATTAGCACTAGTGGTGGTCTGAGGCTGGAAAATAAGCAGCTTGGACAGCTTCTTCATGTAGGGAAATCTGCCTGGTAGTGTCCTTGCTCCCTTGTCTTGTGAGGTGCCTGCACTGCTGCTGGTGTCTAGCATGCTTGATGCCCTGCCTGCTGCTGGCACGTACGCACACATACGTACACTCCTGCATCTTATTTAATTCTTTCCTCTGTGATCAGAAAACCTCTTTAATTATGAGAGGCTGCTGCTCCTCCTAGGGGAGAGCTCTCCCCTTCCCACTAAAATTAGGTGACCTACTTGAAGCATGCAAATCAGCTGATAGCCAGCAGCCTGGCTGATAAAACAGCAATGGGCTTTGGGGTGTAAGTCAAACCCGGTGGTGAGATGGCACAGATTACATTTCCTGGCCACACAAGAGACCTGGACGTATCGACCGGTGTGTTATTGTAGGAACAGGCCCTCTGTGAGTCATGTAGAAGAGCAAACGAAGCAGCAGAAAACATTACCAGTTTTGTTTCTGGGTTTGGAGTTAGAAGTAGGACTCATTCCACTACCTAGAATGAGACATGGGAAAAAATCTGCTCAGCAGTGAGGTCATTCCAGTGTATTTAAGAATTTATTGCTCCTTACAAGCATAGGTATCTGATTTCTAGTTAATACAAACATCCTTGATGCTGACATTTTTAAAGTATGGAGCTTATAAGTTATCAGTCTAGATTCATGTATCAACACACACATATATTTATATCTGTACATATGCATATGTGTGTGAGTATGCTCAGACTATGTGCAGGCGGTGTGGTGTCACAATGGCGTCCAGGCAGGGAACAACAATCCAGGAGGGTTCATCTGTGACAGGAGTATTACTTTATTGTGATAAATATTTACTGGACCTACTGGTGATTGCTCTGGTTTGCTGTGTATCTCTGGTTTGCTGTGTAGCTTGAGCTTTCAAGGTTTCAAGTTTGAACTGCAGATATTGCCTGGTAACAACAGGTCTCAGCTGTCATATCATCATGTAGTATTTGCTGATAATCAATACAGGAGAAGAAAATCAACGAAAAATCAAAAAAACTGATTTATCAGATCAGATTAGCTGAATCAGGTCTCTCTCTGCTAGGGTAGTAAACATGAATCAGGGGAGACAATTGAGTAATGTCTTAGTATTGTCCTCAAACAACACCTGTTTCTAGCACCGGTGTTTGTCATTACAATACAGCTTCTTTTCAGACTCCCCCGCTTTGTAGGGAAAATGGCCTTGGCAGGGCTTTGCTGCAGTAGCTCTCCATTGTGCAGAATAATAGATATTGCTGCAGTCTCATTGTGGAAAAACATGGAACTCCAGGGGAGTCCAGTGCAGAGGAGGCCTGGTGTCACTGCGGAATTGGAAGAGTTTTGGTCTAGGTGGATTTTTTAGCTGTGGTTTTGTGCCAGCTTTGTTGGCCCAGATAGCTGCTGCAAAGATGCTTTGGTGCCTCCCCCACATGCTGTCCTCCAGCAGCCTGGTGACACTAGCTGGAAAGTGTTTGGATCCAGCTGCACTCAGCTCAGACACCTTCCTGGACCCTGGAACACGGGGCACTCATGCAGAATCTGCTGGAGCTCAGCCCAGAAGGGGCTAGCTCCCAGCTGGATCCAAACTAGCTTTGAAGCTGGATCAAAACCAGCTCTTCATCTCTGGATATCTGATGCCAGGTCCCTGGAGCAGTCATGCTGACTCAGCTCTGTAGAGAGGCAGTGGGGTCCAACAGGACCTCTGCAAGGGCTCTACCACATCAAAGAAGCCCTGGGCTTTGCAAATCTGGGCTATTTCCAAAAGCAGTGCAGGTGTCCCATCAGCTAATAAAGTTGGCCGCATCTCAAACTCTCTCTGCCTCTGGGGCATGCTGGTTCCCCAGCCTTGGTACTCTCACTGCACGTAAGTGGAAGTGCATAAGAAATAGTTAATGAAAGTTTCTCCTGGTTGTCTTGTCCCCTCCTGGTTTCCTCAGAATTTTGCCTGGACTGCGGAAATGGTGGGCACTTGTTTTGACCATGGGCAGAGACTGGGGGTGAAGGTAGTAGCAAGTTCCTTCCGCCCCAAATTACAGCATCATCATCTGGCAAATATCCGAGCCTGGATCTTTCCCCTTTCCTGCTCCCCTGGCGTGAAAGGCAAGCTCTGCCTGAAACAGTCACACCTAAATCCCGGGGTACCATCTGTACCAGCGGTGCTGGCGGAATGATCTGGATTACTAGGACTGGCTGTGGCAGAAGTGACACTAGAGGGCAGGGCTGGCACACGGTTGGAGCCTTCCCAGGCAGGGGTGGGACAAGCCTGGGGCTGGGCTGGGGCTGGGCTGGGGCAGCGCTGGGACTGGGGTGGAGGGAGACCCTGGTCGTGCTGTCCTACTTTGCTGCCCGCCTGCAGCGGTGGGAGGCAGGAGTGGGTGCACACAATGCAGCAAGGGCTGGGAGCTCTGGGACTGCTTTCTGGGGTGCATGGGGATGATAAGGCATGGGGCACATCTCCAGCTGGCAATGCTGGCCAGCACCCAAGAACGGTGTGGGATCAGGCCTTAAAGGCCCAGACGACAAATTAGAAATCACAGCATGACATAAAATATCACGGATTAAATACATTGCCCAGTTCCTGAATGTTTCCCGTGCACCCTCCGCTATCCACCTCATCCCTGTGGGCTGCAGCAGCCTCTGCTTTCCAGTCACACCAGGCAGGAGCTGGCTGGGACCTGACTGCCTGCGCAGAAGAAATGACTCTACAAGGCAGGGTGAAAACCAGCAGTCCACAGCAAAAAAAGTGAGCTAGGCATGAAGAAGCTGCTGCTTTTTCCCTCTGGTTCTGCAGAAGATGGGATGACCTTGAGGGAAGATGGGCAGCATCCCAGGGTGACCCCCAGTTTGGAAGGATGGCTGGGGATGGCTCTGCTTTCCATGGCTCTGGAGCAGCCTGGCTGCAGTGATGCTGAGCTCTCTGCCTGGAGCTACAAATGCCCCCACTGCCACGGCCAGGTCAGGTGAGGGAGCAGTATCCCAGCCCCTTAGGAGCTGGGCAGGCAGGTAGTGGGCTGTGATTTATGAGGCAAGCCCTTGGAAACTCTCCAAACCCAGTGCTTAAGTGCTTCTAAATGGCAGCATTAATTACTATTAAAAACATACATTTATATCTCTCTCACCTGCTTTAAATCCCGTGAAATTAGATTTCCTACCCAACCCTTCCAGCCTTTGTGGCAGCTCAGAGTGTTTTATAGGCCTATAAAGCCCTACAGTACCTGCTGTCTACATGGGCTCTTATTTACGAGGCCTTTAACAGTCTTCCTGGCTGCGCCATCTGAGACCCCTAATCATTTAGTTTCCATGTGCCTTGGAGGGAGTGGTCCTTTCAGCCGCCCCAACAGCCATTCCTCCCCTCAGGGACTGGCTGATTCAGAGACCCAGATACCTGGGATGGGAGTGAGGCTGTGCTGGGGCATCCTGATGAACCCATTTCCAGCATTTGGGCCAGCATCCCTGGTTTCACATAAAAAAGGGATTCAGTGAGACAAGTGCCTCATGACAATGTTGTGAATGTCCTCGGTTTTGTGTCTTTTACAGCAGAGTCATGCCAGGCATCACCAAAAGCCACTCAGAACCTCCCAGGGCTGGGCTAAACCCCCAGATTTACTGAGCACAGAGACAGTAGTTTATATACGTAAAAAGCAAATATCATTTCCATAGATGATCTTTTCTTTTGGATGCAAACTAGGTAGAAGTATCTTAAAATAGCCAGCTTTTCCCTAATGGACTGCAGCCATTTAGCAACTCATCCTATTTTGGATGCCTTGACAGTGTGTTTAAAAATGTAGTGTGCCTTTGGACTGAGATATGAACCCCATTTTGCTGGGGGTCCTTTTGTGCCCAGGTCACAGAGGACAGGGTGGGGTGGAATCAGGAGCTCCATTCTTCTCCTGCATAATTTCCCCACCTGCCTCCCCAGCACTTCTGGGTTGTCAGATCTGCTGGAGTCCGCATGATGCTCTGGGGAACCAGCCAAATTTGTGTGCCTGTATCAGCCTGCCGGGGAGGAAGTGATAGATATCTCTGCCTCCTGACTCCCAGGCTGAGCATGCTAATTTATAGATTGTATCTGTCACTCCTGATAAAAGATGTCTTACTTCCCTAATGCCACCTTCAAATTGAGTTTTTAAGGCTAGGTCAGGTGGAGAAACCAAAGGGGGACTCTGCTTTTGCTTTGCTCTGTTTTCATTTGCTGCAGTTGGGCTGAAGCTGGCTTTTCAGGTAAGAGGTAGATCTGTTGTGGCATCTGCTTTGCTGGCCAGTTGGGCAGAGTGTCTGCCC
This sequence comes from Picathartes gymnocephalus, assembly GCA_013390045.1. Taxonomy (NCBI): domain Eukaryota; kingdom Metazoa; phylum Chordata; class Aves; order Passeriformes; family Picathartidae; genus Picathartes; species Picathartes gymnocephalus. Next base: position 123,711 of record WEKY01059059.1, read on the forward strand.
CTAACTGGGCTCTGAAAACTCCTGCCTGGCTCCCTCAGGTGTTTGGTTTGTTCCGATGTGTTTTTGGGGAGGGCCAGCTGAGGCATCTCCCTCCTCATCCTACTCCATCCAGCTCTGTTCCCAGTCTCTTCCAGCACTGCTGAGCTGTCTGAGATGGTGGAGGTGGACCCAAGGCCTTGCTAAAGAAAGTGTCAGAGCTCGAGCTTCTTCAGGAGCACAAGGCATTAACAGAAAGCTCCCAACATTGGCTCCTGCCCACACTTGAAGCCAACAGTGTGCCTGTGCCACTCTTCAGGGAAACGTGGCATTTTCCTTTCTCCGCACATTTCAGGCAGGATCTGTTGAACATTAATTTCTTCAGGGGTTGTGTTTGAATGAGCACAAGCAAAGCTTTGGTGAGCATCCTTCTCCAGCAGCAGAGAGGACCATTTTCTGGAGCACAGCCAGTAGCTTAGAGCTGTACATACGTGAGCAGCTTTGTTCCACCTCCAGGGAGCTGACTAATAAAGTTAAGAGTTGACCAAGCAGGCCAGGATTAAGCATATCATTGCTTTAACCCCGCTGGGGTTATGGTGGTTAAAGGCACGTGAGTAAGACCTGTTTGTCTTGTCATTATTAAGCCCTGACTATTTTCTTGTTCCCCGAGAACAGAGTTTGTTGAAGCTACCTCTTTATGCCCTTTATGACTGAATGTCACGGCAGTAACAAAAAATAAATCAACCCAGTGAATACCTTCCACAGGTGATGAAAGAATGAACCAGTAATGCCTCACAGAGGCAGCAACCTTCTGCCCAGGGCTAGCTCTGAAACCTGGTAAACCATCATCCAAACTACACCACAGCCCTTGCTCAATTTCTAGCAGCCACAGCAATCAAAATTTCCCCGCACAACAATTACAGCCATTTGAGATCGCAAATCCTGCAGCGCATTGGAAGCTAAAAATGATGGATCTGGGAAAAATAAACTGATTTTGAACTTTCAATTAAAGAAACACAGAGGAGATGGCTGTGAATTGATTCAGATTTAATTCAATCCAAGTTTCTCCCTTTCAAGGTTTGATTTTTTCCTCCAGCTGTGGCAGACTCTCCCACCCACTGCAATTCAAGCTGCAGAATAAACCTTGCTGTTGAATTTAGGTCAAGCTTGGCTGGGAATACACTGGGCCTTGGCTGTCATTAAATGAATATGTATAACATGAAGACCACACTGCAAATGCAGGAGTGGGTGCTTTAAACCCAGCACCCAGTTCTGCTGCACCTGAAGGACGTGTGAGCAATTGAGGGGGGATACGAGCTGGCATGGGGCACAGGGGATCAAATGGGAACTGTGTCTTCCAAAACTACTAAGTTGAAATCCTCAACCTCCCTGTAGCTTGGGATCTTGGTGCTGAGGAGGCACTACCCCAAGTCAAGAAAAAGTCCTGGTCAGAGGAATCCAGGGCAGAGTGGAGGCTGAAAGCAAAGTTCTCTCCAGCTGCCTCCTTCCCTGCCATTCCAGCTGGCTGCACAGGACAATTTTCATGATATTATATTTGTGCTTTTTAACCTCTGGTGCCTGTTGACATGATGTTAAACATTCTTGCATCCAGAGTATTAATAAGAAGTTTGAAGGACCCACATGAGTCCAGCACTCATGAACAAATGGGAGGAAATGGAGCAAGGAACCCTGACCTGCCAAATTTGTTGGAGCAGCAGGAAAGCAAGTGAGGGCTGCCCACAGCCAGAAGCTGCTTCTGGATGTCCAGCTTTTTTAATGCATTCTTTGCCTCCATCTTCAACACAGGTGAGGGCCGAAGGGGGTCTCAGAGCCCTGAGCTGGAGGAGCATGCCTGCAAGAATGACCAGCTCTCAGTCGATACTGAAATTGTGCAGTATCTGCTGCTCCAGCTCGCTCCCTACAGATCTATGAGGCCTGATGGGATTCATCCAAGAATCCTCAATGAGCTGCTGGTGTCATTGCAAAACCTCTTGCGATGATTTTTGAGTAGCCTGGGGAATCCAGAGAGGTCAGAGCTAACTGGGAGCTGGTGAATGTTATCCTGATTTTCAAGAAGGCCAAAAAGAAGAACCCCAGAAACTACAGGCCTGTCAATCTCATGTCAGGGCCTGGTAAATGGAGAAGATTATTCTGGGAGGTATTGAAAGACAACTGAAAGACAATGAAGTCACTGGCCACAGCCAGCAGCGCTACATGAGAGGAAAGTCCTGCTTAGCAAACCTGATTTCCTTTTATGACAAGGTAACCCACCTGGCTGATCAAGGGAAGCCAGTTGACGTAATCTTTTTGGATTTCAGTAAAGCTTCCAATACTGTGTCTCACAGGATCCTTCTGGACAAAATGTCTGGCACACAGCAGGATAAACACATCGTGTGATGGGTGAGCAACTGGCTCATGGGTCAGGCACAAAGGGTTACAGTGAGTGGGGTGACATGAGACTGGGGACCTGTCACTACTGGGGTTCTACAGGGCTCCATCCTTGGCCCTGTGCTCTTTGACATCTTCATTAATGACTTAGGCGCAGGACTGGAAGGGATACTGAGTAAGTTCTCACAGTATAAAAAACTGGGAGAAGCTGTTGACTCCCTCAAAGGCAGGAAGGCCCTGGCAGAGAGACCTAGACAAATCAGAGGGCTGGACATTCACCAACCATGTGAAGTTCAAAAAGGGCAAATGCTGGATTCTGCACCTGAGATGGGGCAACCCTGGATGTGAGGACAGACTGGGGAATGAGAGGCCAAGCGTGTCCTGGGGTGCATCAGGCACAGCATCACCAGCTGGGCAAGTGAGGGATTGTCCTGCTCTGCTCTGCACTGGGGTGGCCTCACCTCGAGCCCTGTGTGCAGTTTTGGGTGCCACAATATAAGAAAGATACGAAACTGTTATAGATGGTCCAAAGGAGGACCACAGGGATGATGAAGTGCCTTGAGGAGAAGCCATACAAGGAGTGGCTGAGGTCACTTGGTCTGTTCAGCCTGGAGAAGAGACTGAGGAGAGATCTCATTGCAGGCTGCAACTTCCTCGTGAGGGGAAAAGGAGGGGGAGGCACTGATCTCTTCTCCCTGGTGACCAGTGACAGGACCCAAGGGAATGGAATGAAGTTGTGTCAGGGGAGGTTTAGATTGGATATTAGGAAAAGGTTTTTCACCCAGAGGGTAGTTGAGCAATGGAACAGGTTCCCCATAGACCTGGTCCCAGCACCAAGCCTGACAGAGTTCAAGAGCATTGGATAATACTCTTGGGCACTTGGTGTGACTTCTGGGGATGATCCTGTGCAGGGCCAGGAGTTGAACTTGGTGTTCCTTCTGTGTCCCTTCCAACTCAGCCTCTTCTGTGATTCTGTGTAAATAGAAAGGTGAATGCAGCTGAGGAGGAGAAGCCTGTGTGAGGCTGAGAAGCAGGCTCAGGCTTGGCATGGAGCCAGGAAGGTGGCTCAGTGCTCCTGCTGCGACAAAACCAAAGCAATCCCTTTTATCTTTCTGTGTGTGTCAAGCACGCAGGATATGAGCAGCAAGAGGGCTGCTGACAGTGCTCCAATGCACAGCAAGTTGCAGCCTGAAAATTATTCCATGGATTAAAGCATAGAAGGGCCAGTTTACGCCTCACAGAGGAGCTGTTGGCTACTGTAACATAACCCAGGAGCTGCAGGGCTCCTTGCAGCAGCCTGTATTCTGATGGCAGAAACCCATTTTGTGGCATTGCCTCCCTGCTGCCCTGTTCTCTGTGGGTCCATATAGTAAGAACCAAAAGGCAGGCACCCCTTCCTTGCTTCCACTTATTTATCAAAGGGTATAAAAAAGGGTATAAAGATAATTCCCAAGAGCTCACTGAACACAAGCACTCATATAACTTCTGCCCCACTCCAGCTCTGTCTGATCCCCAGGATCCCCTGCTAGCTGGGGCAGACAGGCTAGGGAGAAACAAGTACCAAAGGCTGGAGGGGAATCATCTCACGGGCACGCCAGTCCTACAACATATCTCACATTAACTGGTCCTGATGCAGGTGCCTGGGGGCTGATAGGGAGAGGAGTGAGGTCTGTTGGTGTGCATCTTGTCCCTGGCTCATCCCCTGTCCATGCTTCCCAGCACACTTGGAATGGCATCACCCTGATCCCCCCAGGATCACTAGCCATGCCCTTTGTTACACACCCCGTGCTGAACTCTGCACTCCCCAGCACATGGGTTCTCATATCTCATTTTGTGCTAGTGGGGCTGCAGATGTGACTCTGACTGCCTGATAAATGTAACTGAAGTGAGTGGTTTACCCTGGTGTTATTGCCTGGAGCTGCTAGTGTGAATTAACAGCAGGTAGAGTGCAGCTGGGGTGCCTCCTGTCCTTGCAGCAGTACAGGGGACTCCTGGGCAGCCAGTGCCATGCTCTGGATCGCTCCCCTCCTGCCTCCTGTGAGCTAGGAAAATGTTCTGCCATGCAGCCCTGCTGTATCCAGCTAGCTCAGACAGTCCTTTGAGCTGCACCTTTTTCGTTTTGTAGAATCTCCCTCACTTACACACTTGAAGGAAGCCCTTTAATGCATTTCTGTTTTATTACTTGTCCTTTTCAATATACCTCTAGCCTGTTACACGGTGTGAGACCAAACTCTCCTTCACCACTTGCCAACTATATTGTGCTGTGGCAGACAACTAAACAAAAAAGCCTCTCAAAGAACTCTTCAGGTAAGGTTACATCTCAAAATCTATTGGTAAAAGTGGAGACCAGAGCATGGGAAGGACTATTGCATCAGGCATAAAGGAATGGAAGTATGTGACTGTAGAGCATGGGTTTGGGAAAGTGCTTGTTCTCCAGCATCCCAAGGGGCTACTGGCAGGATTAGGAGCATTATTCTGCATCAGGATTATTTGAGTGTAGAGTTTGTTATCCAACAAGCTAAGCAGCAGTGCTAAAATAAGGCATGAAAGTCTGGATTTCTGCAGAGAAGGGGTTGGACAGTCTTCTCCTGATGTGGAGCCAGGCATTGTAGGGTGGTTGATCTCCTCTCAGGGAAGTCAGTAACCCCGCAGGGAGTACTCTGATAGAAAACCAGTGACAGGCTGCTGGGCCAGGACTCTGACAGCTATTTTGCCCCCTTTTAATTGCAAGCTCTTTTCTTTGAAGAATGGCCACAGATTAAATTATATCAGATAAAAGTGAGTGCATCCCACACTGAAGAGATCCAGGAAGCTAAGGCTATCTGGGATGTGTCTTTTCATCTGTTTTATTGAACAGGTCTTAAAGATTTTGAGCCCCCATGGTTTTCCACAGTTTCAAATACTCCTCCAGCTGTTCAGCATCAGGGCACTTCTCCTACCCACCACCCCTCTGCCCCCACCCAAAGTGAAGAAAAGTCAGTGCTTTTGCTTTGCTGAGCAAGCAAAGGGAGGCTTTGTTTTTAGGGTGGGTCAACCATAACAGTGCCTGGGGTCCCTGGTAAGGGGTGTGTGAGGGCAGTTGTAAAAGCAGAGAAAAGGGCTGCAGTTCAGCACCAACTAAAAAGGCTAATGACTCTAAAGCCAGCCCATGGACACCCATTTCTGCTCGCAGCACTGCGTGCCAGGTGTCTCATCCCTGCCAGTCCCTGCTGCAGACCAGGCAGCAACCCCACAGAATGAGAAAAGGGAGCCCAAGCCCTGTGGTCGCACAATGGGAAAGCTGGCGCAAATTTGCCTTTGAAGAGAAGTGGGGAAAGAACGCAAAGCAGGCTGAAGCCCCCTTCTGAAAGCATTTGCTGTGGTGCCCAGTCCAGGTAACCTACACCCCCAGCACACAGTGCAGGCAGGACCAGGGCGGAATACAGTTTTGTCAGGAACTTGTGCCCTTCCAGGAATATCTGATATTTCTCTAGTGAAGAGGTGTGTGATAAGAAGAAAGAAAAGCCTTTTTGTCCATCCTTGAAGAGTTCCTGTAGCACCAGAGCACACACGGCACAGAACAAGTTCAGAATTGTGCAGGATGGACCTGGTGCCTGACCATGCTGGTGCCATGCCATGCCATGCCATCCCATCCCATCCCATCCCATTCCATCCCATCCCATCCCATCCCATTCCATCCCATCCCATCCCATTCCATCCCCACACAGAGCAGGCTGTCACTGCTGCTCCCACACGGACAGCTGGCCCTTTGCTGTCACATCAGCCATGGCCACACTGCCATGTCCCCATCCTCAGCAGGCACTCTCTGCTGAGTTCCCAGTTCCCAGCTGCAGTGTTGGCCCAGAGCTCCCCATTTACAGCCTTCCATCCTCAGGAGGCACGGAGCTCACAAGCCCTTGCAGCAGGGATGTTGTGAGATTGTTCTTCCCTTGCTAGGGAGAGCAAGGCTGGAAGAGCCAGAGCAAGAGCACAGGCATTTCTTCACCCCTCAGCTTCTTCCAGGCTATTTGTTTCCTGCCATCTTTGCCAGACTTGGCCATCTTATGGCGCAAAGGCCCACCTAGCAAAAAAACCAGCAAACAGGGGCTGGAGAAAGGGGGCATACCGCAGCCCCCAGGCTGCAAAATTCTGCCCCCGACTCCCCCTTTGCCTTGTAGGGCTTGCCCTATCCCCTCCCAGGAAGTCCCAGGCTCTTCATTTAACTCTCAAAGCACCTGAGGCAGCTCAGCTCACAGAAGTCCCCACCTCTATGGAAACCCTTTTATTTTTTTTTAATTTCTGTTTTTATAGAGGCCTTTGAAGATGCTTGTTGCCATGGAAACATGCTTGAAAGAGTGCCTTTTCCCTTCCCTATCTTGAGAACTTCTGTTGCCATAACAGCTACATCCAGCTCCTCCCTTCTCCCTTCCAGCTGCCCCACTATGGGATGCAGTGAGGTTCTGCCTTTGGGGTCCCTGAGCCCCCAGCAGTCAGGGCCAAAGGAGATGTTTATAGTCCTGCAGGTGTTTGGTGTCCCTCCTCATGCCTCTGTGTGCTGGGTGTGGGACAGAGAGCCTGCTGAAAGAGCAACTCTGGGCCATGCAGTGCCTGCAAGCCCCTTTCTTACACAGGGGAGGGGCTCTCCCCTCACCCTTGGCCCTCACATCCCACATCAGTGACCCTGGCTGGTTTTTGGAACCATTTCTCCCAAAGCCCTTGACTGAACCATTCCCCTACAGCTGAGTGGGCAGCATTGTGGCTGAGCTGCAAGGAACACCTGTGATTAGGGTGGCTTTGATCTCTGCAGCACACAGCATTGGGCAGCTGTGTCTGTTTTCTGGCCCCCATACAGAGCAGGGCCCCTCATCCTGATGACAGCCTTCCCTGGGCAGTGGTGCTTCCCTGGTGGATGGGACACGCTTGCTTCAGGAGCATCCATCTCCAGAGCAGCCCAGCCCATGGCACACAGCAGGGAGGATGGCACAGCTGGTCACTGGCTGCTGCCCATCTTCTGGGCACCCCGTGCCAGCCCTGCTCATCTCATTGTCGCTGCAGACAAACCACAGCAACTAACTCGTTTCTTTCCAACTCACTTTGCAATCATTAGCTCCTGTGGAGGTTGTTCCTCCGCACTGGCAGAGCAACCTTGGACCGTGCTGTGAACCCTCTGGTCCTGCAAACCCAGGCTAACCCAAAGCATCCCAGCTCCTGCTTGGCAGGGTGGCCCCAGGCAAGATCTGAGGCAATAGGACCTGGACCAGAGCTGGCTGTGCTGTGCCCCTCTATCCTGCTGCACCTTCAGCCAGCCAGGTCTGCAGCCACTCCCCAGCTCTGAGAGGCCACATTTCTGCCTTGTCAGCCCTGAGCTCCCTCCTCAGTTCTGTTTGCACCCCTTGCTCCTGGCCTGCATCGCTTCCCTCTTCTCCCACTCGCACGTGTTGCCTGAGTAATATCTTCCCTTGGCGTCAATGAGTCGTTTGGGGACAGGGTGCTGCAACATCCCCCCAGGGCTTGCGATACCTCCGAGCACGATTCTAGAACAGGTGGGAGGAGAGGGGGCGAAAAGAGGGGCTGCAGATCCCCCGCCCCTCCCTGCCGGGCACGCACACGCCTGCCACAGATGGCTGCTTGTCTCCCACCCTGCGGCTGCGTCAGCCACTTGCATTTCTTTGGCAGGACTGTCCACCGGGCAGGGATCCCCCAGTGCACATCAGCAAAGCCGGTTCCAGTGCTGAATCAGACACAGCCGGCACCAGCGAGGTGTGGAGCCACAGTGAGTGGCAGAGGTGCAGCTATCAATGCTCAGAGCAGGGGGAGACAGGTTTCCCATCTGCCCCCTTGCACTACCTTGCCTGAAGCATCACTGTAGCAAAGCAGACTCTGTCCCCTGTTCCCCTGTCTTTCCTGCTTCCCCACAGGCTGCTGCAGAGCCAAGCCTAATGGAGAGCACATTGTTGGCTGCCGTCATCTCAATTAATGCAGCCCTGCTTGCTTTAGCAATTACCTGCCAGTGCCTTGCAGCCTGCTTCCAGCTCGAGATCTCCTGCCAGCATCTACTGCTGATGAGTAGAAGTGGGGAGCAGATATGGAGGACACCTTCATCCATGGATGATCTGAGGGATGGATGCCCTCTCTGCCAGAGACACCTGTGTGCCCAGGATCTGCTTCTGGGACTAGGGCAGGGACCACTGGCCACCAGAGAGCTCTAGGTGAGCATTAGCCCCTGGCCAGAGAAGGGTGGCATGGCTGTCAGCACAGGTACAGCTTCTGTGGCTGTACCCATGCTCATGGTAAAGCTCTACATCAGGAAAGGATGTCAGTGGGAGCAGTGCTATGGTCGCCCACAGCCACTAAGTGCTGGCTGGCAGGTGACAGCATTAGTCAGCCACTGGGACAACTGAACATCCTCAGGAAAGGGTACAGAGGCCACACTGGCTTCTTCTGCACTGGCACCACAGCTCCAAATCCCCCAGAGGCACTAGCCTTGAAAGGAAAGAGGAAAAAAATTCTCCTGAATCAGGGCAAGAAGGGTTAGGAGATTGCTGGGCTTTTTTCTTAAATGTGATTTTTTAAGTTAGAAGAGAAAAATGCTCTTTTTATTTACTTCCTGCTTTCTGAGCTTTTAGGGTGCACTGGGGTCAGGTTTTCAAAGTGTTCCTCCAAGCAGTGAGGGATAGAAGCTTATTTAAAAGTGAAGCGAGGTGGGAGAGAGAGAAAAACATGCTCCTGCCATCGGGAACTGGGTTTGCAGAAGAGATAGCAAGTCCTGAGAAAGGCACAGCAATGGGGTCACCCTTTACAGCTCTCCAGCTTGCTGTGAGTCTCAAAACCTTGTCCCCAAATCCTCATATTTTTCCAAGTATCTCCTACTACCCTCCTTTACGGCAGCTTGCCCTGCATGGCGCAGTGTGTGGGCTGCAGCACTTCAAGCCCATCCCAATACTCCTTCCTCCTCTGAAGCACAGCTCTCCAGTAGCCCTGGATCAGCTGAAGTGCTCATGCTATACAGAGTCGCAGAGACAAACATTCCAGAAAAGGGAGGAGTATCTCCAGCCTTCTCCAGAGGGCAGAAGCAGTGGAGATTCAAATGGCCACAATGTAATTTCCCCATGATGTTGAAAACTCTCTCTGGGCTTTGGTTCTAAACCGAATAGAACTCTTTACACAGCATTAGCACTTGCTCTGCACCGTAGCAAGGTCTTGCCACACTTAACTCGATCAGCGTGGTTCCCTGTGGCTGTGCACATGCTGCGGCCGTGTATCTGTGGGCACAGAGCCAAACAAAACACCTCTGCTGCTAAAAATCACAGCTCACTTTTGCCACCCAAATCTTTTGGTTTTGCTACTGATCACCAGGACCACGAAAGTTTAAAGAAGAGGTTTGCTGTACCTGCACATCCCAGAACCCCTCTGTGCCATGACATTCCATGTCCCTGAGCCAGCCTGCATGCTGGGGAGCAGCTCAGAGCAGGCTGCTGATGTGCTGTCCTACCTCCCCCATCAGACAGGGAATGGATGTTAAGAAATAGCTGTATTTTCACCAAAAGCTGTCACAGGTGCATTAGGCAATAGCTCTTTGCACGGTGATGCCAATCAACTCTTCCTAGCTTTGTGGGGATGGTGTACCTAGTGTTATACATATCCTTTGAGGTGGAGGGCAGTGGGTGATGGGCATGTGTGCAGTCCTGAAAGCAGCCTTGGTCCCCTCAGCCCTGTTGTGGCACACCAGTAAGTGAAGAAGCTCCATACCTGGCTCTGGGGATCTAAGATTTCAGCAGGAGGCATGGATGCTCCAGAAAGCAGTCTCAGAGTCAGTGCTGGCAGCCTCCATCCTTCTGGTCAGCTCCAGATTCACCAGCCCAGCTGCTCTGGCCACCCATGACAGAGGCACCTGTGCCAGCCCAGGACCTGGCTGTGCCCAGACTGTCCTGTGAGGCCGTCTTTAATCTTTGCATATTTAAAAGGTAAGGTTATCAAGCAGCTGGTTTGTTCTACCCCAGAAGAATCTGGAGGCATAGCAGCCAGGTGGCATCAGGAGTGGCAGCAGTAAAGTCCTCTGGGATGGCAGCCCTTTGTGTCCCCAAGTGGGAAGCTCCCAGCCACGAGCAGTGGCAGACAAAGGGATGCTGCTTGTGTCTGCTATGACACGGGAGGCCCCTCCCACAGATCAGAGGTGCAGCAGCTGGGCTTCCTGCAGCAGGGTTTGGCTGGAAGTCCCAGGAGACCAGTTTACACAAGCACCTGGGTCCTTTTCAACCAACAGGCGTGCTCTGTGCCTCGTCCCTACCTCTTAGCATGCCCAGAAGCTAAACCTGATTGTAGACCTGAAAGAGAAATGCCAGCTTTGTGCATTGTGGAGAAGTCAATGCTTACATTGTCAGCGCTGTGCAAAGCAGTCCCATGTGCTAAGGGCACCAGGATTCCAAAGGGTTGGATAGCAGGGGACCGGCTGGGAGGCACCCCAGCTCTGGCTGGGGCTCACAGGGCAGCCAGCTGGTCTGTCAGGCTGCATGAGTCCAGAGGGCCAACCCCTCCAGGCCCAGCTGGGACTCCAAAGGGGCTCATCTCCTGCTCTGTTTACCGCATCTTTCCTGCCAAGGATTTTCTTGGCCAAGCAGTGGCTGGGTGTCAGTGCTGCTGCCCGATGCTGCTTGGCTAAAACAGAGCTGCCCTGAGAGGCAGGGGGGCCTGGCAGCGATGGATGTGCCTTGCCAGCCTTGCCGGGCTGGCTGCTGAGTGTGTGACTGCATCTGACCGGCCTGTGCTGGCACCAGATTGATGTCCTTTTTGTTCCTGATAAGGATCTGAAGTCTCCTCTGGGTTCCAGCAGCAATTCTTTTATCCTTCCTGATTGTGGCATCCGCGCTCTCGGAGTCCCCGGAGATGCATCAATCGCGGAGCTGCAGGCGCTGCGGCTGCTATCGGCAGAGATGATGGAAAAGCTACAGGAACAGCTGTCATTTCTCCCTGTTTGCGTTTTGTTCTCGGCCTATCAGTAGGATGTTTTCCACCAGACACCTATCAATCTGCTGCAGTGGAGCCCAGCCTTGTCTGTGTGCCTGCCACTGCCAGTGCCAAAGCCTGCCTGCAGCCTCCTGCCTGTGGCCAGCCTGCCACCGTGCCTTCTCCCCTGCCTGGGAGCTACCCATCCTGCAGCACTGGGCATGCAGGGCTCCATCCTGGGGGCCAGGGCAGCAGGTGAGGCATTGGGATGCAGCCAGGGACCTCTGTGCTTGCTCTGGCCCCTGGCCTGTCCTCACGTGGCACTTGCTGCTCCCTTCCTTAGGGCTTTTTTTCAGCAGCCCCCTGCTTTGGGCTGGCTGAGGTGTGTCCTGAAGGTTCCAGGAGATGAGGGGGACAAGGGCACTGGTGTCTGGCAGCAGGAAAACTTATCCCAGCCCCTGGACAAGAAGGAGCAGAGGGGCACTGTGGAAGGCAGCATGGCAGCCCACATGCCAAGTGGGATGGCAGCCCCCGAGACAGGCTCTGCAGAGCCCAGCATTAGGGCTGGGCATTCAGGATTACACTGGTGATTGCCGATCCATCCTCTCCCACTCTGGGCTCCTGTGGAAGTACTGCCCTGGGAGGAGGAGCTGCAGCCCAGGACAGGGTGAGTCAAGCCCATCCCTGTGGCATCAGGGCTGACAGCACCCAAGGAAGAGGGTCACAGGGACATAAGTGGCAGGGGGCACACCTTTTAACTCTATGTGATGGGATAGAGTACCTCATATGAAATAAAACTTTGGTTTGACTTGTTCTTCCTCAACTTCTTTTGAATTTTTGATGGTTTCTGGATGTACATAAGAAGAAATGTTAGTAAGCCAGGGTTATAGGACCTCCAAACACATTTCCTTTCAGAAAGGAGCTTCCAGAGCACCATGGGGCAAAGAGGACTGTGGGGTCTGTGATACCCCCAACCCCTTCTGCACTCTGCTGCTGGCATTACTGGCCTCCTGGCCAGCAAAGGCAGCAGCTCCCATGGCCTCAGTGCTCAGGATTTATGTCACCCACTCTGTGATGGCTAAAGACAAGATAAAGACAGGCACTGAGTCCCATTTAATGCCACTCTCTATCCATCACTGAGCTCACAGGCGTATCGTGCCTCATTATTTAAAATCCTCAGCCCGCTCCTGCCATGTACAGAGTCAGCACTGAAAGTGACAACTGCAGTAATCCAAGTTTTCCCTCACAGCTGGTCAGGAAAAGTTACTGTCCCCTTGCTGCTCCCTCCTGGCCAGAGGAAGACACTGTTCCTATTCCACAGCCAGCAGGCACCTGCTGGCTGGGACCTCTGTCCATTGCCATCCACCCTGTCCCATTGGTGATTTCAAATCCTTCTGTGCTGGGCTTTCCCCTTCGCGTGGTTCTGTCTCCCTCTCTCCCCCCAGCCTTGGCTTTGCTTCTTGCCTCTCATCAGCTCCTTGCCATGGTGTCCCTCAGTAGCTGTGCCCAAGCCCAGGACCCAGAATGCCACTGCTCTGCCAGCAGGTCTGAGCAGATGCCCAGTTTCTTTTTGTGAGGCTGGAAATACCAGATATGGCAAATATTTACATGCAGACATGCAGGTGTTCTATGGTGTCTTCATGTCTCTTAGCTGTTGGTATGGCTGATGTGCAACTTCATAGCTGGGCTGACAGTGCCACCACAGAGCAGCTGGGAGCAGGTTGCAACCCCAGCTGGATGACCCTGCCCCTTCAGATGGAGCTGAGGCAGCTCCTGGTTTTGCTCCCAAGAGTGTCCTGGTGTTTGGGCTGGCAGGTCCAGTTGGCACTCACCCCTTCCTTCCCGCTCCAGGTTTAGTTGGGGCATCTTCAGGCAGAGACTAAATGTTCCAGACACTAGCTGGGAAAGCAGACTATTCTAAAGACATGTTTCTTTCTCTTTGGATTTGTTTGGTTTTTTCTGTTTTTAAGCCTCACTTAACTCAACTGAGTGACATATTCTGCTGCTTTTGGTGAAAAACCACTGTTTCCTGCCACACTGGGCAGGGATTGCAGATTGCTGTGATGGCCCCTAGCTTTTCTTCTTCAGGCTAAAACATCTTCTGTCAAAGCCAAGAGCTGATTGCCCTTCTAGTGCCACATTAGAAAGCCTCTTCTGGCTCCTCACGCAGGAGTGATCAAGCTGTCCCAATGTAGCAGGTTTTTTGGATGCAGCCTCTTCTCCTGGGGTGCCCAGTGTTCAGCTCTGCATTAACCTGACTCCCCGGTGAAGCTTTTCCATCCAAGCTTGTGTTACAGTGGTGCTAATTAAACAAATACATCTCAATTCTGATTAAAATCTACATGTAAATCGTTGTGATGTTTCACAGCAGGCTTGCATTTCAGCAGTCGGCTCTGCAATTCCTTATGCCCCCTCAGAGAGTGCACGGTCAATGACCCTTAGTGGGGGTTGAAACCTCCCAAGCCCTCCTGCTTGGGAGACAGGACTCTTGCTGTCTTCATACCCTGTCAAACCCAGCTCTTCATTATTGCCTCCCTGCACAGGACTGTGTGCCAGGGCAGGGACTGTTTTTTTCCTGGGCACCTCATTGATTAAGCCTTGCTTTCTTTTTGTGCAAGAGCAGATCGACTGCCTCTTCAGCTGGGACGAAAACTTCAGGTATGAGGTAAAGGCTGAGCTGTGCCATTCAGGCTCCATCTGTAATGCCCAGGACAGCACAGGATTTTTCCACTACACAGCCTGACTGAGCCACACAGTGCTGCTTCTTGTATTATGCTTGTTTGCTTTCCTCTCTTCTCTGGCAAACGAACAGAAAGGAAAGAGGGAGAGAGAGAAGGCTTTTTAACCTGTTTATAGACTCAAAGTAATTATAAATAGAAAGGTTGCCTGCCTTTTTTGATGAAGATAAACTTCTTGAGAGACAGCCTTTGTGCATATTGAGCACTGCTCTTGAAGCTCTCTCCCGCTGCATGGGAGGGAGAGAGGATGCACGCTGCACATATCAAAGGCACTAAATATGGCTGAGATGCTATAGGGGTTACTATGAACTATACCAATGACATTTTCATCTTGGGGAAAAAAAAGAGAAAGAGTGAAAAAAATCTGCCTAAAACCTCTACCTAAGAAGATGAATTTGCAAATGGGTCTGATCATGAAAGGGAGCTTTTTGGGGCACTGCCCCCTGAGGTTACCCCCTGCTTCTTCCTACCAGCACTCCAGCTGGGCACCAGCAGTTCTTGGTCTCTTACTCCTCCACCATCTCTGGTCTCATTAGCATTTAAATTCTCCCTGCAAATGCAGAGCTTGGGTGATGAAAGGCTAGTGTGATGCTTCTGCTGCTTTTTCCTCCTGCTAAGCCACCCCAAGCACTTCTGCTCCTTTCACCAAGGTTGTAGTGAGGTAGAGGTTGGTCTCTTCCTCCAAGTAACAAGTGATAGGACAAGAGACAATTGCCACAAGCTGTGCCAGAGGATGTTTAAGTTGGATACTAGGAAAAATTTTTTCTCTGAAGGGGTTGTCAAGCATTGGAATAGGTTGCTCAAAGAAGTGTTGGAGTCAGCATCCCTGGAAGTACTTAAAAGATGTGTAGATGTGGCACTTAGGAACATGGTTTAGTGGTGGACTTGGCGGTGCTAGGTTAGTGGTTGGATTTGGTGATCTTAAAGGTCTTTTCCAACCTGACCAATGGTAGGATTCTATGATTTCCAGCCTGCCCTCACCCTGCGGTGGCTTGGGAAGCTGGCTGCTGCAAGCTATTTGTCAGCCACGTGTGCTGGCTTGCAACCATGTGCTGACTGACAGCAGCTTTGGAGCAGCCAGCTGTGATATGGCAGGGTGTTTGGGCAAAGGTTTTGCAGCCCAGTGGGGCTTGAAACCACTTGGCTGCCATTGCTGTGCCAGAGCAGGACCCCTCTGAGGACCAAGACCCCCAGCATTTGCACCAGTGAAGTTGCCTCCTGCTTTGCCGTGCTGCCATGTAGCCTGTTGTAGGGGCATGGATTTATCTCTGGCATGTTTGTCCTACCCAAGGTCTGTATGAGCAAAAGCAACCAGAGCAGGGAAGAGCCAAGGTTTGTGCCAGAATGGCACTTCCCTGCTCACATGGCTCCTGGGCTTTTGCCATGTCCCCCGCTGTAGCTGGCTGGGACTCCAAACAGTGGCGATGGTCCCTCTCTGCTGCTCTGCACCTTGCTCACAGCAGTCACAGGTGGTGATGAGACTCGGCTGTGATGAGATTAACTATGTAGGAGCTGTCTCTCCACTTTCTTCCTCCTCCTCCTCCCATCACCACTTACTTCTTCATCCTTGTGCTCTAAGTAAGGAGCTTCATCTCTTGCCAAATCCCCCGTCTGTGTTGGGGGATTGGGGTGAGCCAGGCGTAAAATGAAAATAAATCACTAATTCCTCCTAATAATGCCTGATTTCCTGATTTGATATCCCACATTAATTCTAATTACTCACCCAGAGTCAGGGCATTAATCAACGTGTTAAAACTTCTCCTCGCTTAGCAACACTGACGTGCCAGGCATCTGGCATGGCCGGGGCGCTGGGGATTTGTCTGTCACACCAGCCCCATCTGCAGCAGCTCTGTGAGGGGGTGGTGAGGAGGAGGCCCTCTCCTGGCTGGGCACGTGGGGGACACAAGGGTCTCGCCGCAGCTTTGGGGTGCTTGGGGACTGTGGCCAGGCACGCAACACCCTGCTTCCCTCCTTGTAAAGGTGAGGAGCTCGCAAGGGCATTGCCAACTGTGTGGTTCCATGGCATGATCCAGCAGTTGTCCTAGGTTAAATGGAAATGCCTTGCTCAATAATGTCTCTTCAGTAGAAGTACTGACAGATGATCCACTCATCTCACAGCCTTCTTTTCAAAAATGTAAACTAGGTACAACAGCTCTCTGTGGAGAGAGGTGAAAAGGTAGTGAGGGGGAATCACACCTGCCACAATCCCTGATCAGCCACCATCATCGTTTTCCTCAGCGAACAACTTCCAGGCAGGAAGGATGAATTGATTTCAATTCAAGTTGATCTAAATCTGTAAACAGGAAGCCTTTAAATAATCCACTCTAATCTTGTTTCACATTTGAGCTACTTCCCCGTTTTCCTGAAGCAAGCTGACTGTTGCTGGTCAGCAAAACCCAATACTTGCTTTTTACCAGCTTCCAGTGTAGTTAAACCAGCTTATTAGAGCTATTATGTAATTAACATTTATTCGGATTTTTTTTTCACTTTATGTTGAAAGGCTTAATATTGCATTTATTCACTAGATGATTTTTTTTTAAATCATCAGTTGAATAAGCTTTAATTTGGATGGTAATTAACCGAAACATGTGCAAAGTCAGAATCTGCACTTTGTTTTATGATCCTGCCTTACCTGTCCTAGATACAGGACAAAAGAGGTTTCTCAAAATATGTTTGCATTTAAAAGCCATACAATTTATTAAAGGCAGCATTAGAGGCAGTTAATGAACTCAGCTTGGTTTCTGGCTATGGGGTCCTTGTCGATTTTCAGCAGTATAGATTTCAACTTTGCAGATGTCACTGCTAGGACAAGGGTGGAAAATGAGCCTCTCTCCTTTTTGGTGTTTGCAGCAGACTCTCAAATGTGACCACACTCATCCTTGAGCCAAGGACAGTCCTTTTGCTGCACTTAACCCATTGCTGCTGCCATATTCTGGTGCTGTGTTTCTTTCCAGGTTTTGGGTCCCTCCTGAGTTCTTGGCTTAGCACTAACTTTTGAGCAATAAGCATGCATTTTCTGAGTACTTACATTTACATGAGGTTTATCAACCTACAGTTATTTTATGCCTTGACTTAGAGTTTCCAATCATGAGAACTAATTTTTAGGAGAAATACAGATCTGAAATACTCCCAATTAGCAGTAATATTTAAATACATCCTGCTCCTAGGGCTCAGGCAATAGCAGCCATCTGAGCTTGAGGAAGAAGCAGAGTCCTCCCACGCTCAAACCTAAAGCTGGGTTGTTGTTTGATGGCATCAAACCACACTTGCTTCTGTTTCCTGGCCCAGGCTGAGACCCAGTGGTTGCCCTTCCACTGGTGGCAGCCACCAGACCTCTGAAATTTTCCTTTAAAGAGAAACCAAACATTTATGGTCAGAAGATAAACTGAAAACCATGCTGTAGACAATGTGCAGTGGAGCCCAGTGTGTGCTGAGCCTCGTCCTGCGCCAGACCCTGGCAGGGACTTGGACAGCTGCCTGTTCCCAGCATCTCAGGGACCATGTAGCCCTTGGCCTGCTGGCGCCAGGTTTACAATGGCAGGCAGGGGTTTTTAAACTAATAGCCTGCCCTGGTGCCTTTGGAGCGCACAGCTTTATCTGGATGGAAATCACAGTGCTGCCCTCTCACTTCCCTCCCCTACAAGCTGCAGGTCAGTGGATTATAGCTGGGGGTCAATGGATCCCGAGAGTGCTGTGGGCTATTTCTAAGAGTAAGAAAAGTGAGCCTCTTTTTGGCAGCCTTTCAGTTCCTCTACAGGAATTTGTGACTCTCTGGGAATATTTTTAGGAGATGTACCACTGGGAAAGCTCACAAAGCTCAAATCGAGATGGATGCATTCACCCAGGAGAGTTTTACAGCCTTCATATTCAAACTGCCCTCTACCCCCTGGGTAGTGCACAGAATTAATTATACTTCAGCAATGCTAGGACTGCCCTATAGCAGCTGAAGTGCCGCCATCCAGCTCAGCTGGACAAATCCATACCCCAAAGCCCCTCGCCATGTGCAGAAGGATGGACGACGCTCAGTCCCACCAGGACTTCAGCTGTGACCCTGCCCAGGTGACAGCACATGAGTACTAGCAGGGGCTTCATTAATGTGCACAGCCTCTCCTTGCTATCTCCAGGTCTCTGCTTGCCACTAAATCATCTGGTTTGGAACAAATTCACTGGGAAGAACTATAGCAAGTCAAGCAGAGGTCTTGGGCACGGGGAACAACGGCCCATAAAGCAAACATGCAGCAGTGTGCTCAGCTGCTGGGGATGCTGCTGGCACATGTACTCAGGAAGATTAATATGCACTGAACAACCAGGAGTGGGGAGGGAAGCTCACAAGGTTCCTCTCGTTAGCTCATCATTCCAGCTGAATTAATGACTCACAAGTTTCGCCCAGCCCTTGCTGGGTCTGTTAATAAATAGCACCACAGATTAGCGGAGAGTTGAGTGCACGCCTATGTGAGAGGGCCTTAAAAGCCTCTTAGACCCTCTGTGGTGAGAATGAGGGAGAGATGCACTCTCAGGATGCTGGGATCAAGTGCAGAGAGGCAGGGGGAGGAGTGCCATACTCTGCCAGCAACCTTCATTTCTCCCTTTCCTCTCATGCAGGGATGCAGCCGGAGAGTCTGTGTGCCCTGAGCAGCTAGAGGAAATCACAGATGAATTAAAAATGAACCTGCTCCGGGCAGAAGAAAGGAAGCTTGTCAGAGAATATGCATATGGAAGCAGGGAATAAGTGTGGGCAGTATGGGAAATATGGATATTAACAGCTGACGCATTCCCTGCATGTACAGAGAGACTTTTAAGGGCCTATTATCAGTGGCACCATACCTGCAGCCAGCTCCAAGGGAAAGCAAGGTCCCTGCTGAGATGACCCACCAAGACAGCAGGAGCTTGGCTGAAGATCCTCTGTCCTGCTGGTGCCAAGGGATATGATAGGGAAGTGAACAGAGAGTACCTGCATGGACACAGAGCGTGCCTGGAGGGCTCTGGTTTCAAGGTTTTATTGAGGTAGAAATTACAGCAAGGTGAAGCAGAACTGGGAAAAAGCAGACTCCTGTAGAAGCCTCTGGGGTGTCCAGTGGGGTAGAAGTTTAGAGCTAAGCCAAGCAGGAGGAGTACTGTATGCCAAGGCTATTTTTTACACTAATGGTCACAAGCTAAACCCAAGGAAGGAGCTTGATGGGGATTAGGAGTAATACATTTGCCTTGCAACTCAAGGCAAAATGTTCCCAGATCCTGCCCCAGGCCCAGCTGCTTGGCAGGTGCCACCCAGGGACAATGTGGGTGTTCATCCAGATAACCTGGAGCATTCCTGTATCTGAGCAGTTTGATCCCTGTGACAGTCTCCATGGGGAGCACTCCAGGGCAGGAGCAGGGACTGGGACCCAGGAAGCGCTGGCAGAGGTGGCTGTCAAGATGAGGGAGCCACGAGTCCCTGCAGGGTGGGCTTGGGCAGCAGGGCAGAGCACAGGACAGGTCAGGAGCCTGCAGCCTGACAGGAAGCCCTGTGGGTGGCTTTGCATGGCATTACAGCAAGGTACCCCACAGAACTGGGAGGAGGCAAAACTAATACCTCCCCTGCATGGGTGAAAGGAGGAGGTCAGCCTGTGCCACACCGACTTACTGGCCAAAGGGTCAAGGCATCTGTTTGGAAGTTCAGCAAAGCCAGTGGCTCCTTCAGTCCTGTCCTGCCAAGTGCTGCTGGGCTCACTGGTGTGTCCTAGCCCCCTGCAGCCCCCGCAGCTGTCCCCTTCCCCTTAACTACTGCTCACCTCCAGCCACTTGGGCTTTGCTTTCCAGCACCAGGCAATGCCCTTTGACTGCCTCCTCCTGTGGCTCAGGGAGGGCCAGCCCTACAGAACCTGCCATGAGCAGATGTTCTCCTTATCATCCTCTGAGATATTCCTCTCCTGCCTCCTCTCCCCCACCTACTCCTCTTCCTTTATTCTTTGACTCAAGAGCCGAAATGAAAACACCTCCTTCTCCAACGGCCCCCAACAACAGCAGGAGAGAAACCAGCTCCATTCTCTTGATTTGAAAAAAAAAAAAGAAATACAGAGAAACCTCTTGATAGCATTGTATCAAAAAGTGGATGCTGTGCTGTGCTCAGATGTCTCAGGAGACCGGATCTCAGTTCCTTTGACTGTTTGAAGACTTGCTGAGTCTCCAGGGATCTCGGCAGCTCCAAAGCTGCCACGGTGAAGTGAGAAAAATCAGACAGATCCACTGCTGGCAAAGGCTTCCTCTGCAGAAATCAAAGGAGGCAGCACAGAACCAGCATATATTCAGTATGGCCAAGGAGCAAGAAGACTGGGAGGGGAAGCTCTGGTAGCTAAACTTACACACTCAGTAACAGGGCTGGAGAAGTTATGACTTCTCCCTTGTTCCCGCAAGTATCATCCAAGGAATGATCCAGAGAGAGGAGGGAGGAGGTGAGGTCAGCCTCCACTGATCAAAGGACTTGGAAAACTGATCTGGGAACAAGAAGAAAAGCCAGGACATAAGAAACCTTGACTGTTGGAGGAAGGAGAGGCCCTTGAGTTGCATGCCTCAGAAGCACAAAAGTTGGGATCCTGAATTACATGGTGGTGGGTAAATCAGTTTACTTTCTTGCTCCTCTTTGCACCATTCATTAAGAGAAGTCTTACTGTGTACACTATTTTCACCATGTATTGTATTTCCTGGCCCTTGAGAAGACAGTGACTCAGGGACATCATTCCTCTCATCTGCAGATTTTCTGCAGCCTCTGGAAAACTTTACACAGGGCTGCAAAAATCACCTGCAAAAAACCCCAGGGCAACAGGCCCTGTCCTATGTCCTATTTCTGGTACTCTCTGCACATTTTTCCTCTGTCCAAACCGTAGTCGTTCATATTCAAAAGTTCTTGCTGAGATTTTCCTGCCAGAGAAGCAAGCCCTTTCCAATGTTTCAGGCTCCCTTTGCTTCTGACCTCTCCTGGGCTTAGACTACAGCACGAAGAGGCACTAGGTGTTTGAGCAGAGCCTTTGCCACACTCACCTTCAGCAGCCGTGTGTCCTGGCAGCACACCAACAGTGCTGCCTGGTGCAAGGTTGTTGCCTTTGAGAGAAGGGGCACAGGAAGAGGAGAGAATTGACCATCCCTATAAAGATTTTTCATCTTCTCCTCCCTGCTGTGAGCCCAAGTGTGCCAAGGTGGGCTTGGGATTGCTGCTGGAGGACTGCTGCCTCCTGTGCTGCCACTGTGCTATCCTCCTGCCCACATTTCCTTCACACATATTCTCCGGCCCACTCACTTTGTTCCCACCTGAAAAGGATGAAGTCACCCCAAGACTGACTTATCAGGAAGTCAAACAACCTACAGTCCAAAACTGCCAGTTTCTTTACTCTGTGTATTCATGCAGAGTAGAGAGTTGGTACAGATGTAAGTGAGCAGGACATCCATGGTGTCTTTGGGAGGACACTGATTTCCCACAGGTGTCCCAGGGCTGCTTGTGGCATTAGAGACTTGCTCTCCTCATGACCTCACTAGCATCAAGGATGAAAGAAGTGTATTAAACAGGCTGGAGCTGCTCTCCTAGAGTGGACAAAGTGTCTTCTGTCCACTGATGCTCAGCATGGGCTGGAGAGTGACCATGTTCACTGGAAAAGGGAGGAAGTCTCCCTGGCTCAGCTCTAAACACCAGCAGATAACTTGGGATCAGGGAACAAAATGAAGAGAAGGAAGACGACAAGGATGAAATGGACCTGAGGGTCAGTGTGAGACAATGGGATCACTCCTGCCTTGCTTCTGATTCCAGGCAGGAAACCAGTGAGGGACCAAAACAGCCACAGGCAATGCAAGATGCTCACTGTGATCCCCAGCAAGGAACCAACCAGTTGTGCTGGAGGGAATGTCATGCTGAAGCTCTCCAGATGTTTCCTAGCAGGTGGGCTGGAATGGGAAATAGGCTCATCAAAGCTCCCTGTTACCTCTCTGGAATAGTTTGCCCTTTCTGAAATTGATGTAGCAGCTGCAGAGGGGTGCAGAGGCAGCACAAGTCCTTCCCCACCCTCCTGCACTCTGCTGTCATGATCCTTCACCTGGCCCTCACCTACAGAGTGGACTGATGGGCCACATCACATCCCACCAGGCCTGGAAGCACAGAGACCTGATGGTTTTGTTGTTTTTGGGAAGGATCAGTGCTAGAGGTTTTTCAAAGCTATGCTATCTACCATCGTACACATGCTGTTACTGCCTTCACAGGCAAGAGCATCGGGTAATCTGCCATGTTCATTAGGAGCTCATTAGCTTTCCAGAAGCTTCCACCTCACTGAGGACTCAGTTGTGCCTCCTTACAGACACTTTACAGCGTTTGCTCTGCAAACAGCTCCAGCAAAATCGATAAGAGCAGTCCCATGGCAAGATGCTTTGTGGAATGAAGAAAAGTGTTACTGCCTGGTCTGATGGAAGAACAACACATAGCTCTCAGCTGGTAGAAAAGCACCCCTTTGTATTCAAAAGCTCAGTCACCAACATCCTAAATTACTTGAATGACTAAGTCAGCTACTGCTTCAAGGGCAATAACATTTCACAAACAACACATGGAGTTCTTTGCTTGTCTTCATTGTACCAGCTGCAAGGCTTGCATTGCTGTTTTCTAAGAGATCCCATTACGTTTTCTTAAAATTCCCTCAAAAGCTGCTCTAGGACCACAGTTTTAAACAAAACATAATTCTCTCTAGTGCTTTGATCCTGCCATTGCTCAGCTTTCTCCAAAGGGCTCAGAATGTTACTCCCTTTGAAGCTACATGCTTTTAACTTTCGTGGGTGTTCATGTCGCAGCAGCTTCTCATGGACGAGAATCCTTCTGCTGTTGCCCCTTTGGCTTCTCAAGCCTTTGAGGAGACCTCAAAAACAGAGCTGAGCTGCAAAGGATGATGCTCCTCGTGACTCTGGGAGTCCCGGATCCCTCTGAAGGCATCTTACATTCTCTCCTGCTCCTCCTGCAAAGGGCTTTTTTGTCCAGAAAAGACCTAATGTTACACAAAAAGGGAGCAGAGTAACCCAAATCTTTTGCTTCACTCTGTGGGCACCAAATTTTGTACCAAGAGAGCTCTACCAATGCTGAGAAAGGAGTATACATTGGCTTATGCTGGGGTAAACCAGAGGGCACAACCACAGAGAAGTCTGAATGACTCCTGGGGGAACTCTGCTGTAGGGACCCGCCCTGGTTGGCAGGAGCACAGGGAGAGAGGGAGGGAGGGGGCTGCTCTACGCCCCAGAGAGCTGAAATCAAATCCTTTCCATTTTGACATTTTCAGGACAGGGTCAAAGAGACACATTTTGTGCATGTTGAGAAATTCCCCACCTTTCTACTGGTGAGTATGACAGATGCTCTGAGCTCCAGTGGCTCTCCCACATGGCGGCAGACCCCCTCCATCTGCACCCCACAAATCACGGCCCCTCCAGTGGCTGAAGTTCCTACCGTAGGTGAGCCAGGGGTGCAGAGCTGAGCTGGTGACACCGAGTGAGGACAGCCTCTGCTCAGCCATCACCAGGCAAGTCCACGCTCGAGCTGGAAAGCCAAACCAGTGGCTCAGGGTTTGTGTGCTGGTGCAGGTCACAGCTGTAGCGTGGCTCAGGCAGGAACGGAGGGCTGAGCTAATTCCAGGGCGACCCTCTGCCTCCCTCCTCTCCCCGGCGCCAGCCCACTGTGGCCATGGAGGGTGAGGTGCTGGGTTAAAATGGGGCCACACAGGGGGCTAGAAAGGCCTGGCTGTGCCTGGCATGCATGCAAAGGAGCCAGCTGTCCACAGAGCCACCTTGTCCACAGACACACCTTGTCGACATGCCTAGCCACACGTTTGACCAGGGTTAGAGAATGTGCTGCCAGACCCAAAGCACCGTAATTCTGCTAGCAGAAAAACACCCAATACTCTCTCTCACGCAATTCACTCAGTGCCACCTTACTAGCATGATCAGCCGAGCCGGGGATGCCAGCTCGCCACTGTTTGATACTCTACTCCTGTGTCCAGGGATGACGTGGGCTGCTCCAGGCTGTCCCTCCTGCGGGGCAGCGCCACAGGGAAGAGCTTCATGGGGCTGCGTGTGGGAAAGTCTTCCCCGGTCCCTGTTAATGGCTCTGGCTTCTTGCGTGGCAGATCAGGTCCCGTACCTCTGCCCATCCGCCCTCTGGCACGGGGCCGGGGCTGGCCTCGGGGCGGTGGTCACGACCCTGGGCTGCCCTCGGGATGCTGCCTGCACCGGAGCCCCGCAGGCAAAGCCAGAGCCGTCCCGGCAGCCGCGGCTGCTGTTGTTATTTCTCAGTCTCTGGATTTTTCCAGCACCGACATCGCTTTTCCTGGTGTTGCCATAACAACTGGCTTTAAGAGCTTGTTGACATTGCCCTGTTGTACTAATTGCACAATTTCCTGTCACTGTTACATGCCAGTTATTCCTTTAGAAGAGCTGAAATTGCTTTCGGCCACCTCGTCAGCTCCCTTGCTGCCTCCTTGGGCCTAGTTAGGGAGCTTGAGCGAGGGAGAGAACAGTCCTGAAATGCTCCAGGGAAGTGTCATTTAACCCGGTCCAGAGCAGCTGGTGACTCTGTAGCTGAAATGCAGGTAGTTTACAATATTTTGCCTACACCGATGCTTTCACAGGTATGACACCTGCAGCAGCAGCAAAACTCGGGGATGTGTGGCTGCTATGTGGAAGGTCGGAACAGAGCTTAGGTAACATGTCATAATCACCCCTTTCTCCTGCCAGCACCGCTGCCCTGTGCCAGAACACCCATCTTGGGGGTGGGGGAAGCAGTGTGGAAGGGATGTGCTTTCCCCAGTGCCAGGGTCGGACACCCCACACTGCCCTGTGTCCCTTCCTGTGGGGGTGCAAGCTCTGGCACACCACGAAGGAACTGGAGGTGCCACAGAGGTCCACATCCACAAGGATGGGGGTCCTTGGGCCCCTGGCTAGTCCCTGGGACACAGTGGCAGAAGGCTGTTGGGTTGTCTGTGAGCTATGGAGTTTTGCTTCACGTTTTGTTGGAGAAGAAATGGTTAGGAGGATCAATAGCATTGATCCAGTCCAGTTTTCAAAGGATGCTCAGGTCACCTTGAAATGTTGTCTTAGTTCATGGAAACCCAGTCTTCCTCCAGCCAGAGCTCTTCATGGCTGTTCACTGCAGGCTGCCTGGAAACCCCTTCTGATCCCAGTCCAGGGTCCCTCACAGCACTTCATGGCTCGTAGCGGCCTCACTCTTCAAACTGAGGGTGGAGAGGAGAAAGCAGGTCAGTCAGAAGCACCCTGAAGTGTGGCTAGGAAAAGTGAGGATCCTCCTTCCCAGTCCTGTAGCCCCATCAGTCCCACAAACCACCTAGCGATGCTGGATGAAGGGCATGAGCAGACTGAATGAAAGGAGAGCTCCCAGTCCCCATCCAGCACTCCAAGACGAGCAGTAAGGCTGCCCTGTTGTGTTCCTTGGTAATTTATCACCAAGACACTCAGTTTATAAATATTAAATGAAGGGCTCTATAAATTTTTAATGTAGAAATAAAACTGCATTTGGTGGAGAAAAGAAACACCCCACTCCTTACCCCTTCCTGCTGTCTTTCTTCCTTTGCCTGGCCTTGCCAGTGGTGGAACACAGCGCTGCACTCAGTCACATGGTGCTGATATTTCTGCAGGGTGCTCACAGGTGGGTTTATCTGCACAAGAGCACAATGTTAGTGCACCTGCCCGAGCTGCTGGGTATTGAGGGGGTCACACTGCAGAGTGCTGTAGTCTTCTGTGTCATTAAAAGTAGTCACAAAAATGCTGTGTCCTGAACTAGTGTCATCCAAAGGGACCCAGTGTGTCCTCAACTAGGACCATCCTAAGTCACCCCTACCCATGTAACACCCGTGCCTGGCACCACTCCTCAGTACTTTCATCAAGTCACCTGTTGTATTTTGGGTCCGAATTCAATTTTATTAGTTAGGACTAATAACACCGTAGTCTATTTGTATAGGACTAATAACCCCATACCATAAATCATGGTATCACATAGTGTGATAAGACCTTGGTAAGGTCTGCAAGTGGCTCCTGTGCATTCTAAGTCTCTCTCCAAGGGTTTTGAGAAGCGTTGAGATCCCTCCTGCTCCCCTGGGTCTCACATCTTGGACCAGGCAAAGCCAGCAGCAAGCATCCATCACTGTGGGTTTCACACTGCAACTGTAGCCACCATCCTGGTACTCCAAGCTCCGAGCAGTGTGCAGCAAAACCAACAGCGGTGACTGTGTGAGCCACCTGCACCATCAGTAGTGCCAGGAGCAGGGAGCACACCACTGTCCCCCAGCACACACACCAGCATGTCACTGCCTGTGACCAGTTTTTGCTCCTCCATTCAAGCTGGGACTTGCTGATGGTGTGCTCTTACCCTTTCTACTGGGCCTCTCCATTCCTGGACCTCTGGACGTGGGTGAGAAGAAGGTGGCCACCACTGACCACAGCTGTGGAGGCCCGGTGGCATCTGTTTGGAACTGGACAGGTAAGTGCTTTGAACCTATCCCTTTGCAGGGGCTGCTAATGGGGGTCACAGCACTCCAAGCACAGTCCACACCCCCCTGGGAGCTACAGAAACACATCACTCCTCACTGTCAGCCTGCTGCAATGAAGAGCATGGATGAATCATTAGGACAAGTGCTACTACAGCCCAAGTGCAAATCAGGGAAGACTAGACCTTTGGCAAATAATAGCTCTTTGCTCAACCATGCTACTCGTCTGTATTCAACTGGGGTTCCTTATGCTAACCTCATTTCAGGGGATGTGTGGCAAAAAGGGTCACAGTGCCACCCCTCAGGGTCCCACACACATGCCTCTCCAGTCCAGCTGCAGCTCAGTCACCCTTGATGGATGGCAAAGGAGTAGCCAGTGGTCAAACTGGCCCTGAAGATGGTTACGTCACATCAGGCACTGCAGTATCGCAGTATTGTTATGCTGCTTATGAGTAGAAAATGGAGCTTGGCTAGAAAAGCCTGATGCCAGATTACACCACGCCTTGCATTCTCCCTGAAACCTCTGTGGGACCCACTTTCTCTTCTCACAGCTCTCTGTGAAGTGCAAATGCCAGCAAATCCCTCCTCCTGCAATCATTAACTGCGAGGAGGAAAATAATGTCAGCAGCTTTCTGATTAGAGTGGATAAGGTGTATTTTGCCTGGACTTCCCTCAGCCAGGCAGGAATGAATGGGAATCCCACTGGGCTTTCTTCTTGCTGTTGAGTGCCCTGATGGAGTCGTCTTGGGCTCTGTGCTGCAGAAGGACCCCCACTTTGCAGCCAGCTTCAAAAATACCTGTAAGAGTTCTTCACTGCTTTGATGAACTCCAACATTTTGGCAAAATTTTGTTGTTTCTCTGCAAGTGAGAAATATCAGAGTGAATGTTTACAATGCCATGTTGATGCAAAGGGATTAACTGCCCACGAGCTCCAGCTGAGGAAGGTAAGACAGAGATGCAACTTTCCCTCTGTGCACTAAGTGCTGCCTCCTGCAGCCAAGGAACCTCAAAAGTGTGAATGATGCTGTATCCACCACCTCTGGGTGTCTTCAGGCTGAACCAGCCCTTTGCACCTCCCTGGCCAAGGTCCCTGATCCCACCATGGGCTGCCTTCACCGTGGCTCCTCGGTCACCTGGAGCACCACCCACGTGGCTGGGGTTGGCTGGGAGGAGGGAAGCAGGTTGTGCTGGGTGCTGATGTCTCACAGGCCGGCACGTAGAGGAGGATTTCCAAGCCCCCAGCTGCCAATCTGCACAACAGAGCCAGGCATTAAACAAAACAAAAACTCATAAAAGTGATTTAGAAAATAATAATGACAACACAAGTTATTAAAATCTGCACTCAGCTGGGTGTGGGGCTTATTGAGTATTTTCCTGGCATTTTGTCAGACTGTGGGATTGCCCCAGACACCAGAGCAGGGTGTATGACAAGGAGAGACAACGATCAATTTTTAATATTGCATATTTAAGCAAGCTTGGGCCCCAATCCATCATATCCCCCGGCTTTCCCTAAAATTAATCTTCAATAGCTTATCAAGAACTTCAGAAAATTAATATCCTACCACTTCACCTTAGGGGAACAGCACTTTTTCTGGCTGAAATTCATGCAAGAGCAAAGGAGCAGGAGATGAAGTGTCTCCCAGCAAAATTTCAGGTTCAAAAGATGGTTTTAGCAGAGCCATCCACCACTTCCACAGGGTTCCAGCTCTGTGGGCACTGCTGCAGGGCTAAGGAGAGACACTGCAGGAAAAGCTGATGGAAAAGAACATCCTGGGAGCCACTCAGAGCCTGCATTGAACCCACTAACCTGTGATCCCATGTCTCCTGTGGCCTTACTCCCACTGAGGAGGGATGCGGGGTGATGAGCAAGACAGAAAAGACATGAACTTTCCCAGGCAATTCAGGACACTTCACCTTTTTGTTTTCTATCCAGGCTCAAAAATGATTGAATCTGCCCTTAGTGTCAGTCCAGGGAAGCGTGAAGAGGAACAGGAACAGGTTGTTTCCCTGTTGTCTGGCTCCAAGAAGCTGAACATCTGTGCTCTCACTCCCAAATTCAGTGGAGGGTAAAGGCTCCTGCTGGGAACTTGCAGGGCATGGCAGCATCCAGACCCCACCAGCCTTTCAGAGGAAGATGGTGGGAAGCCAACAAGGGAGTGCAGTCTGTCAGTCAGGCAGGGCTCCTGTCCCTAGAGGACCACACTGCTCGACTGTGTGACTCCCAGGAACAACTTGTTCATGAATTAGTGGCTTTACAGCCACAGTGGAGGGTCGGAGTCCTCCATGGTCTGGCAGCAACCCAACAAGCCCTGGCAGGGCACCAGAAATGATCCCCCCAGCCGAGCCAAGGTGGATCCCTCACAAACAGAGGACCAAGGAACACTTTTAGCTGCAGAGTGCTCACTGGGCACCCAGGGAAGCTGCTCAAGTAAACCCTCAGCAGTGTGTTTGTGTATCTGCACATCAGGCTCAGCACTTCCAGCCCCGCTCCTCTGGAAATATAAATGCAAACGTGTGTCAGCACCAGTAGGAACAGCAAGGTGGATGGGTTTCCAGGTGACCAAAGCCAGGAGGACCCAGCCACAGTGGCTGTGCTCTGCCCTGGCCCCCAGATGAGCGGCCTGCTCACTAGCAAGGAGGAGAACAGTTGGGGAGGTTTTGTACTGTAAATCCACCTGCTTTTTCATCAGCTCTAGTTCTGAAATTTATAACCTGAATTTCGTCCCAGCGATGTCCTCACCACTGCTGACTGGGTGCTTTGCCATGCAGCAGCTTCCTACCTGAAAGCTGGGACACGAGGGATGGCTGCTCTGCTCTCCTGCTCCACATGCGCCCATCACAACCACCCCTCTCCAACGCAGAGCAAAGCTTGCAGAACGGGTGTCTAGCTCATGTTGCCAGAGACATCACCTCACAGCTGCCCAGTAAGTGTGCCTGGCAGTTGGATCCTCCTTCCGTGCCTGCTTTTCACTTCTGGGCTGTGTCTCTCTCAGCCAGCAGGGAGGAGCCAGAGCTGAGAAGAGAAGGGGGAGAAAGGGGGTATGTCAGTGCCAGATCCATGCCAGCAGGAGTGGAGGAGGCAAGTGGGGCAGACAAAGACCTGGGGCCCAGAGGGATGCCCCAAGCCATTTCACAGGAGCCCTCACCAGCTTCCCCATTAAACAGGTTCTGTGGCAATGGGATTAAGGGGTCAGGGAACATGGGACCACAGTTGAGACTGGATTATCTGGAAAATAATTAAATGGAGATTAACTCCAACCTAGCACGCACTGCCACTGCCAGGTAGCTGTGCTTTTTAAATCTCCCTCTCGGGCAGTTCCCTGCCTCCTGCAGCACTGGCAGCCCAGGTCCTCCATCATCACAAGGATTGGATTTAAATCTCCCCCGCGTCTCTTGCCTAGGTCCACTATGGGAGACTCAAGGGACTACAAGCTTGTCTGTGGTTCCTTACATCAGAGCAGTGCTGGGGGAATTTCCTATTAATAATTAAGCACCCACAGAGTATAAGCAGAGGAGGGGAGCAGCACCCCATGGGACACAGAGCATCCCAGGAGTGCAAGATTCAGCACCTCCTGGAGGAGGCCAGTGCTGAACACGTGACCAGTGAGCCACAGATGTGGGTGTTTATAGGAAGAACCCTTGGGTCTGGGATGCCCTGGGGACACAAATACAAGGCTCAGATAAGGAGAGGATTTTTCCAGGGCTGCTGGGGCATGGACGAGTCCAGGAATGACCAGGACTGGGGCACCTGGCCCCACAGGGATTGGCTCCCAGGTGGCAGAGCTCTTGGCCAGGTGCAGACACCTCCATCCTGCTGTGTTTCTTTGCTTTGTTCACCCATTTCCTGAGAGGAAATTGTGTCTCCTCGAGCAGTTGCAGCCAACTGCTTTCCTCCTCACAGAGAGTCTGTCTGTGCCAGCCCTGTGAGCTGCCTCTGCCTCACACCAGCAGCTCCCCGAGAGGAGCGATTACATATCTCCGTAAAGAGGGCACTTACGACATGTTCATCTTCCCCAGAACCCCCTGACTGCACTCTAGAAGCACTAATTAATTAAGCTGTATACCTGGAGCTGCAGTGGGATCAGTGTCTGCCTGCTACGGCGGGGAAACCCAGATGGGGTTATAGCAGAGAGGGTTTGGCTGCAGAGTGGATCGCTGTCACAGCCCAGAACGGGCTTCACGTACCTGCAGCTCGGCTGCAGCACATGAGGGTACTCCCAAAGGGGGAAATCAAAACCCTGCCTGGCAACAAGAAATTACAGCAGGTAACAAGAAAGAAAAAAATGAGGAAAAATGGATTTCTGGAGAGCAGATGGCTGAAGGTGTGAAAACAAAAAAACAAGAAGAAGAAAGCCTTCCCCCCCCAAAAAACCAAACAGCAGATAGTTGGTAGCAAATGTTAGACTGACAATAAAAATGAAGCCTCCAGGGGTAATTTGGGGAATTACAGATCAGTAAATTGCACATCTGTGTGCACCAAATTGATTGGAATGATAATTAAAAACAGAACATCTCATAATACAGCCCAGTGTGCATGTCTCAGAGGAAAACCATGTCTCACTAATCTCCCAGATTTCCTTGAATGTATCAGCCCAGCAGTGGATGCAGAACAACGAAGTGGCTATTTATTTAGAGCTGCTCCGACAAAAGATTGTCCAGACTGCTGCTAAAAAAGCTAATTAGCCAGAGGGCAAAAGGCACCATCTTTTTCTTGCATGGGAACCTGGTAAGGAGTCCCCAAGCAGAGAGGATAAATAGTTTGGGTTTATAACGGCAGAATATTAGCAGTGGTGAAGCTGGGACACGTGCTAGGCTTCCTGCTATGCAAGGGTGTTATTAACAGCCTGGATGGGGGAGCAGAGACAGGAGGTAGGAACAAGTGCAAAATTTTTCAGCTGATTCATGAGCACAGGATACAGCAAGGAGCATCAGAGAGTCCCAAAGGTGCTGTATGGATGGGTACTACGTTGACAAATTGTATTGATGCAAAGAAATGCACTTTGCAGCACAAAACTTGCAGGCTTTTGTAAACCCGGGGAGGTTCCTGTACCATCCTCCAGATGAAGCTGGGAACGCCCCAGGACACCTCGGGCGACAATCCCTGCTGACAGTGCAGAAAGGGCCAGTGAAGCCTGGATGCAGCTGGGACAGGCTGGGTGAGGTGCAGAGAGTAGCACAGGCACCAGGCTGCAGGGTTGCAGTGGGGACAGCAAGAGGAGGGGGAGACCGAGGGATGGGGACCCCAGCTAACAGGGAGGGGAGGCAGCAAGGGTCAGAGAGAAGATTTGAAAGGAGAGTTTTTCCTGTTGCCTAGCAGAAGGGCTGCTCAGTGAAAGAAATGCAGGGATGAGGCAGGGAAACATCACCCGATGTGAGATTAAATAACGGTGGTTTTGACACAGGAAATAGCTGTTGGAGGCCAGAGACTCAGTGAGATTCGATGCTGTATTAGATAAACATATAACTCAGAACATCACTATTACTGGTGATATTTTGTGCATTTGTGCCTTGTTCTTGGGGCTCTGACTGACTTGGGGGGTCAGGTTGCCCCAGGTCTGCTGTGCCAGCCTTGCTGCTTGCTCCTTACCCTGCCCCAGGCAGGCACTGCCAGCAGATCTGCATCCACACAGAAGCAGCTCCCACCTGAGCAAACCTTGCTATCAAGAGTTAATACTGTGCTGCTGAATGGGACAATGAATGCACAGCAGGAGGGTGGCACAAGGAAAACTCTCAGGAACAGGAATTCTCCTCCTTGGCACCCTCTGCCTGCAAACTTTTGACAGCCTTAAATCTCAGCACAGAGCATCCCATAGCAGGGGAACTGCCCCAAACACGGCCTTCATTCCCCTATCTGTGCTATCCCACCCCTGTCCTGGTCTGCGTGACAGCTGCGTTCCTGTCACGGCCAGCCACACCAAGCCCTGGGGAATGCCTCACCGGGAATATCTTCCATCTGCACCGGGAGAAACCTCCCCTGGGAGAAGGCAGGCAGCTGGCTGCAGCTGAAAGGGACAAAACCTTTGAGTGGAGACAAAATAGGAAGTGGAAAGCCTTAAGGAAATGCCAAGCTGCAGGCTCACAGGGCTGCTCCATCTCCAGACGGCTCACACGCAGCTCTGGGCCCCCGGCCGTGCCGGCTTCTCCCCAGCCAACCTTCACACTGGGATCAGCCCCAACCTGCTGCTCTCCTGTTTTTCCTCTCCCTCTGAGCCTCCAATGAGGCAGCTGTGCTTGTGGACGTTTTTTTCCTTTTTGATGCCAACAGAAAGAGCCAGTGTTAAGTGAGTGAACCCTGCAGTCACCCTGTTGGGGGTAAAACCCAGGCTCAAAGAAGGGCTTGAAGGGACAACAGGTGAATCCATCAGCCAACGGCATCTTCATCTCTCATGCCCTCCTTTGGAAAGGTCGAAATGCTCCTAGCATTTTTCTTTGGCTCCTATCAGGCACAAAACTATGTCCCATTGCAACAAGCAGATTCGGCTTTCCTCTTTTCCAGCCACACCAGTCCCGTGGCTCACCTTGCCACACGCAGTATAGGACACAGGTTATTACACTGGGAATATGCTCCTCCAATCTCCTGGTGCTGCGTTCACACTAATTTTTAACCAAGGGAGGAAAGAGTCCATTTCTGCCCCAGGAACATGTCCCTTACACATCTGTGTCTGTACCTTTTAAGAGCAAAGGAACTCTTCCCCTCCTTTTCCTTCCCAACTTCTCTCTGCCATATCCATCATCATTAGCGACTATAAACATCAGAGCTGCAGCCATTACGCTGCTATTCCTAGATAAATAATGCTTTTCATATTTAATTTACAAGTGGTTGCAGAGCTTCTTTGGGGTACATGGGGTTAATTAAGAGCTGAATTAGATGCAAATGCTTTTCCCTGAGGAAACTCAATTAAACTGTCCTGGACAAAAAACAAGGATGGTCAGGATTTCTCCCCAAAAAGCAATGCTGTGCCAGCTACCCTGACCGCTATGTCCCCTCTGCCTGGGGACAGAGCGTCTTCTCCTACCTAATGCCATGTACATATGTGCCAACACTGCTGATGGGAACAGCTGGCTGCCCTTGACCCCTTGGGAAAGGGAATGAGACACTAAAGCAGTTGAAGTAAATAACAGGCAGTGAAGAGGGACAGCACTACAGAGCACCCAGCCCCTGCATGGGACACACACTGTAACAGCTCCTCCTTTTCGAGTGTGAATAGTGAGAGCCCCCATGTTTCAGTCAGACATGACAGTGATGATGCTCATGGTTAATCCCTCCTCCTGCTTCATAGACATGTGGCCAAATGCTCCTCAGAAAAGTGATCTCCAAAACAGGAGGAGTACAAGACCTGGCTATGCATGTGAAGGAAGACCCTGGCTTCCCCATCCCAGACATCTGCTCACCAAGGCAAGGCATGCTGTGTATTCCACCACAGGTCCCGTGTGAGCTATAATTCCTTCTTGTGGTGGTTCATGGTGGTTCTTCCAAAGAAAAAGAGCTCTGGATAGAGCAGCACTGTTGGAAGAAATGAAACAAACCCAAAAGTTCAGAAAACCCTCTAGAGAAGGAAGAGGGATCTTTTGGGATGACAGGAAAATTTGTTTACATGGCCTTTTTGCTGTGATCCCAGGAAACAAGGAAGGCAGCATGCCAGGGAGCACATATCTGGCTCTCCAATCATGATGAAAATACTAAAATTCAACTGCTCAATATCCATATACAATGCATTGTAAGGACCTGTCAATCCAAGTAAGTGTTTGGTGGCCACGATCAACAGCTCTTTGAACTAATATTCATTTAAATCTACTTTTGTTCTTCTGTGCATGTCTTTTCAACAGCCAAGTCCGAGACGCAAAAGGTCTAAGGGCACCACCATGCCACCCTACCCTGAGTGACTTCAGCTTCAACGAGGTGGAGGACTGGTACCATGAGTTTCACTCAGCAGCAGGTGCTTGATCTTAGGGACCTGTGTGTCCTGCAGCTCCTTGCCTGCCTCCATCCCCTCATGACACTGACAGAAGCCCCACCTGAAAGGGATTCAGCTGTTTCCCTGACTCTCAGAGCACATGGAAGATGAATACCATGTCATCCTTTCTAATATCAGCCTCACTGTTTGATGAAATTACCTGCTGTGTTCACTTGGCACTTCAACATTCAGACCTATCAATTTAATCTTAATTGTGCCCTTAATTTGATCATTGTGTTGTTCTACCTTTAGCTGGCTTAGAGGAATCTGGTAGTAAATTTGCCTTGCGATATGATCAACTGAAGTGTAGCTTGGGTTGGCTTTTATATAAAGTTTCTGAGGCAGAGCACACAAATCACTTTATTTTGTTGACTGGCAGCATGGATAATGAACTTGGAGCGTAGAATTCCCTTTGATAACGGGCTCTGCTGCCAAACCAGAGCTCCTGTATTTCATAAAATCTTCCCAGTCCTTCCCATGGCCAGAGACAGCTGCTGAGGAGCCAGGCAGGGTCAGGGGAGTTAGGAAGGGTTTGCTCAACTGAGGGAGTACATGTATTCCTGTTCAGGTAGGGTTACTTCCTCCAAAAGCATTTCCAAGTGCACCTGGATAGGGAGGAAAAGAACCAGGTATTTGCTACACCTCCACCGGGCACTTTTCCCTCTTGGTGTCTCAGCTTGTGTGCTCTTAGCTACATGCAGCCCCTAACAGTATCTCTCAGTGCTCTGTCTGGCTGGGAGGATGATCAAGGGAGAAAATCAAGCTTTAGAAATTCTTTTGTCCCCTTCCCTCAGCAGCTGCAAATCCTTGTCTCCTTGGGACCACCTAGGTGAAGTTATCCACACAAACACAGGCTCCACAGAAGCAGGGTGAGCTGAGAGAAAGTGGGAGCAGAGCAGAAGAAATCCTGGGCATCACATTCCTCATCCCAGAAGTTTGCAAAGCCTACACAGACTTCCCCCAGCTTTTCAGAAGTGAAACCAAGTGCCTGCCAGACAAGTCCCACCTGGGGCTGCCTGCTCAGCCTGCCGGTAAGTGGATGGGCTAACCCGAGTGTTCAAAACAAGCCTCTTGCTGACAAAAAGCCTCAAGAGCCTGGCAGAGGCAGAATCCCAGTAAGCACACTGTGTCCAGACACGCAGAGAGAGCCAAGGATGCCCTGGCATGCCATCTCCCCCATCCCCTGGGAAGTTTTTATATTTAATTAGAAGAGAGTTAAGGAGAAGGACAAGTGCATGCGTAGGAGTAAACCATCACCCGGGTAGCTGATTTCCTCCATGCAGGAGACAGAAGCAAACGAACATTTAATCCTGCTGTCTGAGCATGGCCAAATTGAGATCTACAGGGACTTCTCTGTGCAAATGCCGTACGGCAACCAGCAGCCTGGGTAACGGGATAAGCTTTATCTGAACAATCAGCCACTTCAGTGCAGCCTTCCAGGGCCACTCGCGCTGGCCAGCAAGGGGTCGCCTGGGGACAACTCCTGCAGGCTGGCAGGAGAGTCAAGGAAAGGAACTGCTGCAGAATAGCCTGGGATGTGGCTGGATTTGGGCAACACTGCCAAAAATCCTCAGTGAGAACCCCCTTTGCTTAGAAAATGCCCTGTTACCTCCCTGCCTTGACAAAGCCCTTCTGCTGCCCACCCCAGGGCACGAGGCTGAGGCTTCCCACTCCCTGCCCACTGCCCCGGTGCAGCCCAGGTGCCCTCAGCAGAGCAGCCCCTCGCACACCGAGCAGGGCTTTCAGCCTCAGCCACTGCCAGCCTCCCTGCCCGTGACCCCCCTGCCTTCTGAGAGCTCTTGAGAGCGCAGGGATATTAATGATGCTGCCTTTTGATATGCAAACGGAGTGCTCATTACGCCTCTCGCCCCACATCCTCTGAGCGGTTAATTAAAGAGTGTGCAGCAGGCAGAAAATTATCGTCGCTTGCAAAATAAACCAACAACACTCGGATGGCTTCACTCTCCCCCTTCAAAGCACGTGCAGCCAGCCCTGGCAGCAGCAGGATGGATGGACAGGTGGATCCACGTTGCCTGGTGCTCGGGCAGGTGAATCCCACAGCTCCTGCGCCTGCGCTGCCGTAACCTGCGGTGTGGGAAGCTGCAGCCAGGCCACAATGGCTGCACCGGAACCAGACAGGTTCAGGGCAGCTGTGGCACACGGGACAAACACGCAGCTCTGGGACCGCAAAGGCACCAGTGCCACCTGCCAGCACCGTGCTGCTCTTTGCCCAACTTCTCCCAGGCTGCAGGAGAGCAGGAGAGATCCCATTCCATCAGCCCAGGGAAGGATGACTTTCCTCTTCCCCAGACCCTGCCTGGACGGTCACCACTGGAAGCAGAGATAGGAACAGGTTATTTTAGTGCTGACCTTCACGGTGCTTCTGTTTCCCAGGGAGAGGAAGACCTGGACTCAGCACTGCAATTTGCCGGGAGGGAAGTGTTATCCAGGTGCCCTTGATGGTGAGTCCTGGGGAGCTGCTGCTGCAGCCTGGCAGCAAGGCAAGGTGAGCAGGGCTGCTGTGCAACCCGCGGCACTGCTCTGCTGAGGGAGGGGGCTCTTCCCGGGCCAATCCCCCAAATCCATCTCACCCTGCTCCAGAGTCTTGTCTTGCAAACAATCAGCTTTTTAGGGCTCTGAATCCAGTCCTTGCAGAAAGCAGCAAGTGCCTGCAGCAATCAGAACAGATCAAAGGGAAGGGTGGGAGTCAGAGCCCACAATTTCCTTCTGCCCTGACTAAATGAGGAATCAAATTAACCTGATAGTGAGCTGAGGAAGACTACCCTGACCCACTTTCCCTCTTAGGTGGGTTCATGTTTAACCCAAGAGCGCGCTGGTCACAGTGGCCCCCAGGGGCTGCCTCTCCCTGCTTTGCTGGACCAGAACCTCAGCCATGACTGTCCATCATTGGATGAGGCTTGAAACCCTGGGTGCCAGCACATGGCTTTCCTCCCTCCCAGTTGAAGAAGAGAGGGGAGGATGGAATAGCAGTTTGCTCTTTTGTGGGCTTGGGCATATTTTGGGTGTCCCCCTGGCTCGTGGCAAATCTTCCATATCTGAGCAGGGATCTGCTTTGAGGAAAAGCACAGCCCTTAGCTAGAAGGACGCATTGGTTTTTTCCCCTGCCATTTTTTGGGATACAGCCTGCATTTGTTGATGCTGTTGGGAAACAGAGATTACTGCAGAAATGAGTAACTCCCACTCACTCCTCTCACAGAGCTGGTTAGAAATTACGGAAGCAGAAGGTGCCCTGTGGACAGTAATGGACTCATTGTATCCCTTTCAACTCAAAAAACACTGCCTGGTTTGTTGGGAAATGGAAAGCTTGCTGGAAGCAAGTTTAGGAGCTGCCTGATGCTTTGGAGAAAGATCACTACTTTGCTCTTTTGGCCATCAATATAAAAGCAACCCCCCACTCATGCTGTAAGGACTAGCACAGCCCAAGTTGTGCTACATGGGCACAAACACCACTTTTCCCTGGCCTTCCAGGACAGGCTGTGACTGCTGTTTGCCCGAGAAGGTGGTTCAAGTCCCCACCTGTTTGCTCTTTCTCTTCCTGTGTTCCAAGCCAGTGGTGTTTCTGTACCCTGAGAAGGAGGCCCTCTCCATGGCCGGACGTTGCTCTCTGCAGCTGGAGGGGGAAGACAGATCAGCTCAGCACTGTGGGACAGACCCTGACCCCAGTGTCTTCCACACACCAGTGAGAAGGTGCTGGGAGTGGGATCTAAGCAGCCCCTCAGGCACTGCTACTCCTCCTAATTTTTCCTGTAGCCAGGTGCCATAATCTCTGTGGGGACTCTGGAGGTGCAGACTCCACAGGGTGTGTGCAGAGGTGTGATTTGTCATGGTCTCCTCTGGGATTTCCTCCTGCCTCCCCCGAGAATGGTGCTTTTCCCGCCAGGATTCAGCATGGAGAGGGCCAGGGGAGCCGGCACTGGAGGGCTGCCAGCTCAGCTCTCCCCAGCGGCGGGCGGCAGCCGCTGCCTCCTGCGGCTCCGGCCTCAGCAATGGCAAAGGCGCCAATGACTCCTCACCCCAGGGTGGAGGTCACACCAGCCCATTTCCCTGGGGCAGCAGTGGGCATAGGAAGGTGATATTCCTTCCTCTCCCACCCCATCCCAATCATTCAGGATGCAAAGGCAACTTAACCCAAACAACTCTGCTTCTCTACCTCATCCTCGCCCCGTATCTGTGCCTTTCCCTCCAGCCTTCTGGGACCTTGCTGCAATGCCAAGGGGCCATAACTCCCACATCGGCAGCCCTGCACAGCGCCAGGGAATGCGCTGCCCCTGCCCTTCAGCCTCCCTCCCTCTCCTCCCGCCATCAGTGCCATCCGTCTCCTCATGTCAGCGCTTGCCCTGCCATCCATCACTGACTGCCTGAGCACATTATCCTTCACTTCTGCAGACAGTGGCCGAGGAAGGCAGCTGGGACCAGGCAGTTCCTCTGCTGAATCCCAGACATGCTCACACCTTGGCTCTGCGGGGCTGTGCTGCAGGGCTGGAGCTTTTCTGACTCAAACTCTCCAAAGACCAGCAGAGTCCCTGGAGCTGCCTGGCACTGTGGGCACCACTTGTGATCCTTGGAGATGGAAGCTGTGGCAAATGGGACATTCTGAATACCACTACTGTGGACCACAGACAGCTAAATCCATCCTTGTTACCTTGTCCTGGCCAGATCTGCCAGGGCTGCAGCGTGGGTTATGCACTGCCGGGAGGGATCTCAGTGCCCTCTCTTTGAGTGAGGGCAGCAGGGGGGCTGGGAATGCCTGGCAGCCCAGGGCACACACAGGGGCACAGGCATGTGAGAGAGGATGGGGCCAGTTTTTGCCCAGCACTTGAATGATTTTGCCCAAGACCATAAAGTTTCAGAGGCAGAAGCCTATTCCTTGCTCTGGGATTTTTCCCTGATGCTGAGTTTCTGTCCCATTCTTTGACTGTTTCCACTCCTTGAGGCAGGGACTTTCGCCTGCAGCACCCGTGCATTCCACAATGCATTCCACTGCTTGTGCTGCTCCCCTGCAAACCCTCCCTACAGCCAGGTACATCCTTCCCACCTATGCCACAGCTGCCCTCCTGAGCCCCCCACTCACCAGTTCCTGCTTCCCTCCCTGTCAGACTGCCCAGAGCAGTTCTAGCCCCTCCATGTGCTCTGGGGGGAGCAGTGGGCAAACATGTGCTATTCTGCCACATGAGTACAGCAGAGAAATACAACAGCATTTGCTCTGACTAATCCAGCAGAAAAATGACAGCAGGGAAATCCCAGCACTTCCACCTCTGAGATTTCCACAATAACACCTCCTGTGGCAGGGATGTCTCCACGGGGGCATTGCTGTTCCAGAGCTCCTAGGGATTTGACCCAATCTGACCTGGTACCACAGACGTGGTAACCAGGGGAAAAAAGACATTTGGAAGGCTAAAAAGAATCACAGCTTCTGGTGGTATACTACAAACATCAAAAAACCAATTCTGATACATATGTGGTTTAATGTGAGTCAGTAATAATAGGTGCTACAAATTTAAACACCTCACAGTACACTCAGTGCATAGCTATGCAGAATTATGAAGCACTTTGGATTAATATGCATTTAGTACAACGCACCAGTATTTAGTTTGCATTGAATTGCTGCACTTCTGTGTGCATGCTAATATAAAGTGGGCAACTACTTGTGAACATAGCAGCAGATATTCAGATGCCAATGCTAATCTAGAGCTTTCAATGACCCTAATGCAGTATTTTGGAGAAGCAACCAATGACCAGAGGGCTAAGTGATGGTAAGGCCCTGCTGGCTCCTTTTTGTGGGTCCTGCAAGTTTGGGACAGCGGGAAAGGATGAACAGTCTTGGTTCTCAGATAATGTGTTTTGGGGTGACTCAACCTGGACACATCCCTAGGGATGGGCTCACCCACGCCCCCTCTGAGCAGCTCCCTCCTGGGGACAGATGTCTCAGCTGCCGCTGCTCAGCCACCAGGCCCTGGCTGCCACTTAGCTCCACGGTGCCAGTGGGTCACCAGCATCACGTGAAGAGTGGAGTCCCCGAGGGTTGTCACATTCTCCTTGCTGCCTGCTCTGCTCGCAGCAGCCTGGGGAGAGGCCACGCCATGGGCACTCCCCACAGCCTGCAGCTCTCTGGCTGGTGCTTGATTCCCCGAGGACTTTTGTCCAGGCTGATGTGAAAGCTTTACACTTCCTTCCCAGGGACCATTCTCCAGCCTTCGACCTGGGATTACCAGGCAGCTTCCCACCCACTTTCACTCCTTTCTCTCTAGCTTCATCCCTCTTCTCCCTCCTCCCTTGGGTATTTGCTACCCTGGCTCCATCTTTTAAGCAGATGTGAGGCACTTCTACTCTACACCTTTCCAGCCTGTTCTCCTGTTTTTACACAAACTGTCTCAGTGTGTTTCAGCCTCTGGCAGCCACTCTAGGCTGGACGTTGTGCCCCAGGATGCTGTTTGGGCTCTCTAGAGGCATAGATTGCCCACTGATTGCCTCAGCCATGCCAAAGACATGCCCAACCTCAAATCCGACTCTCAGTTTCAACCTGCAGTCCTGTGGGGATCCATCATTCTTCCACCCCTGCTCCCAAGCAAGACAATGAAACATGGCCATCAAGCTTTCCCATCTCATGCCTCACTCTACCCTTCCCCTGGCAGGTGGATGCCCAGGTCCCTCACACAGTTCACAGTCCTGGAAACTGGGTCTGGTGCCACTATTTGAGGAGAAAAATCCCATAGATATTATGGCAT
The DNA here is from genome assembly GCA_013390045.1 of Picathartes gymnocephalus. Taxonomy (NCBI): domain Eukaryota; kingdom Metazoa; phylum Chordata; class Aves; order Passeriformes; family Picathartidae; genus Picathartes; species Picathartes gymnocephalus. Next base: position 164,927 of record WEKY01059059.1, read on the forward strand.
CCTCCACCCTTGGAGTTCTGCAAGACCTGACTGGATAAAGCCCTGAGCAATCCAGTCTGGCCTCATAGCTGACCCTGATTTGAGGAGGAGGTAGGACTTCAGGAAACCTCCTAAAGTCCCTGTGAGTTTTCTTGTGACGTAACCCCCTGCCCAGACAAGCTTTAGAGGTGGTGCCAGACCTTTCCCAAGCTGCAAGGGGCTAAACTTTGCTCAGGTTCAGGTTGGTGGCAGCATCTTCTTTGAAGATCTGCCCTCACAGCCAGAAGCTCCCTCGTCCAGGATCGCCCTGCTTCACAGGCCCCTCCCAACCCTCCCCTTTACTGGCTCCCTGAGGGAGTCCCTCTCTCCCTGGCAGTGCCAGGCTCCCACCATGGTGCTAAGTAAGAGCTGGCTCGGCAGAGATGGGAGGCACACCTTGCCTGCTAGGGGAGCTGAATAAAACGAGCAGAAAATGCACTGAGAAAATGCACTGAAAATTCCACTTTTTTATGGCTGACGACATAGTTTTACATTAAGTTTTTAATGTGCTTTGCTTGTCAGCTCTGCATGGAGCGTGGTGGGACCAGGCAGCGCGGGGGGAGAGGGGACAGCAGCAGGGACAGGTGGCATTGTGCTGGAGCAGATGGTGCCTGTGTATGTTGGATTCAACCCCACAGTCAGATGGCTCAGGCTGCTCCAGCTCCAGGAGAAAGCAATGAGCCCTCTCACCTGTTCCCCCAGGGCTTTGGGGACTACTGCCTCAGGCGAGGAGGAGGGGACAGATTTCCAGGGGGCACTGGGCAATACACAAACCCACTCAGGTCCAGTCAGACACCTGGTTTTGCCACTTCCCGTGCGAGCCACAGTCAGGACCCTTTGCAGAGCAGGCCAACTTCCCAGTTCCACCTCTTCATCTGGCAAAGATGGTGGGTACAGTCCAACCCCAGCGAGTGCCTGAAATCCCTGCTTAGCTTTCCTCTGCCTCTCCAAAGGCTACAGGAAGTCAGCAGAAACCTTGGCTCTGCAAGCACAGTGATGGTCTCTGATTCTATCCTTAGGAAGTCGCAGGAGGGTTCCCCTGGTCCTGGAATAGCATGTGGGCAGGTGAAAGCCACAATGAAATGACATGGCATCCAATAAATTCTTGGGAAAAGGCAGCTTCATCAAAACCGAAATATCCCCGCTTGGTTCCCATCGAATTGCTGCCATTTCTGGGCCAGTTCTAGAGGGGGTGGGTTATAGATGAGGCACAGCCAGCTCAGAGGAGGCTGTTTAAACTACAGCAGACCCTGAGCTGCTGTAGTTTACACTGGGGAATAAATCCAAGCCTTTCATCTATCCATCCTCAGGGGTTTAAGTGTCTCCTTGCTCGCAGGGGTTAGCAAAGCGAGTGTTTTCAAAGGGAAGCGAAGGGATGGCAAAAAACAGCATCCACAGCTGGGAGCAAAGAGCAGCTTTTGTGGAAGTCACGCAAAGAGAGAAATCAATACATCTCTAAAACAAGCACGACAAAAGAACAAGTGGAAAAATCAAGTGGCCCACCAAATCAAACCAGAAGGTGCAAGCAAGGAGCTTCACAGCTGCCTGGGACAGCAGGAGAAGCCACTGAGGAAGAACAAAGATAGAGTAAGAGCTCAAAACATGTGGGGCAGTGAAATGGCTCAAGACATCACACTTCCAGTATCAAGCCTTCACAAAGTTCTGCTGTGGAGTCCAAGGCACTGCTCTCTGCAGAGATCTCCTGCAGCCTGTCTGAGGAGCCAGCAAGGCCCCGTGCCTCAGCTGACCTCTTGTGCTGGTGCCTCCCGCTCCATGTGTGACACTTCCTTCTTTCTGACTCCACTGCATGCTATCTCACCACACTTCTCAGGGTAGGATGAGGCCCTGAGACAGTCTGAGGCATGTTGTTGGCTGCTGTGAGAACAGTGCACAAACAGAATGTGCACTGCCATCCACTTTTGCAGCCATGAACTTTTTCCATGGGCAACTCCTGGAGGAGCCAGGCAGCACCTGTTTAGAGTGGAGGCGTCCCAGCCCAGAGACCCTGCCCGCTCATTGCTTTGGCCTGAGAGGACCCAGGGCATCCTCTTGCCCTCCTCTGGGGACACCAGGCAGTGTGCCTGCCCTAGACAGTGTCCTTGCCTGCCCCTGCCACCGTGCTGGGTCAGCAGCCTGGGAATCAGCTTCAGTGTTACGCCTGGAGGAGAAGCAGCACCGACATGCAGACTCAGCAGAAGAGGCGTCCTGTGGGGAAGGAGGCTGCTTCCCTGTCCCCCCTCCAGCACAGCCAAAAGCATGGGCAAGCCCCGAGCAAGGGCAGGGGAAGCAGGAAGCAGCAGGAGGTCATAGGGAGCTGAGTGAACTTGGAAGGCACCTCCTGAATCTGTATCACAGAGCTAATCCAGGGTTTTGATGCTCAGGTACCAACAGCAGTAGCCACAGGTACAGAAGCAGAAAATCTGAAGCAAAAACTCCCGTGGACCCCAGCCTGTGCCCCGTGCCCTGGTGCTGTGGCCTCTTTGGCTGCCTGGTGCCCAACCTAAGCTCTCACATGGCCCTCGTGGTCCCATGGGACCATCTGGAACTCCCCATTGGCATCTTGAACAAAGCCCTGACCTTCCACCCTCTTCCCCAGCCTGGCTTGCAGGGGAAGCCCATTTATATCAAACAACCTGCATGCCCAGGAGCGGAGCGAGCTGTAACACCAGAGTGGCGTGGCCAGGGTGGGAGATGGTCCCGGCTTTGCAGGAGGAGCCCCCGGCTCCTGCGGCCCCCGAGCCTGCTGCCTGCAGCCTGCTCGCCCCTGCTGCCGTGCTTGCAGGCAGGGCTGCCATGGCTGGGCTGGTGCGGCTCCCTGAAAGGGCTCATTGTCGGCAGGGGCGGAGCAGGGACACAGGCGGCATTGAGGAGGTGGGTGCCCGTGCTCCCGGCGGGCGGCAGGACCAGCCTGCCCCGTGCCTGGCCGCTGGCAGCCCCGACCTCACGGACCTTCTTGAAAAGGCTGGTTTGTAAGGCTGCCCGCAGCCAGGAGCCGCAGGAGGATGAGGCACCTGGCGTGCGCTTCTGCAGCTGCCAAGTGAGAGCAGCCTCTGCACTGCTCCTCCTACCCCATCTCCTGCCGGCCTCACCATCCTGGCATAGCATCATGTCTTTTTGAGCTCTCCAGTCCCCAGCCTCTCGATGTGAAGCTACAGCTCTGCTCAGCAAGGCCACCACCACCCCAGTGCTCCTCAAAGCAGCTGATGGACTCTCCTCATGCTCTCTGCTCCCCCTCTCTTTGGGACAGGGCTGAGCCTGGCTGGGGAGGGAACAGTAGCAAGAATCCTGCTCTCCCTGGCCCTTGGCAGCTCCTGCAGCCACCAGTAAACACACGTGAGGCCACAGCAGCCACCAGCACGCACACAAATCAGAGGAAGGAAGGACACCTGCTCGGGGAAGCCGGCCCCAAGGCTTCCGGCACCTGCAGCCAAGGCAGGCCAGGCTGGGACCTACCTCGCAAGGGGTGGCAGGGTGCCAGAGGCAAAGCCCCCCAGCCTCTCCCACCCTACTGCCCTGAGAGGTGTGTCAAAGGAGAAATTACTCCCACAGTGCTCTGGCTGCATGACCTGTCAGATGGCAAACAACGTTTTGTCTCCCAGCCCCGGAGCCAGGTCCCGTGCCAGGACACATGGGCAGTGTGTCAGGGATTGGGTGTTTCAGGACAGGGTGAAGCAGCAGCTCCCCACCTCTGCCAGCACTGACCCAGTGGAAAGCAGGCTCATCCCATTCCCTGCCAGGGCAGCCCTGCACACTGGCAAGGAGCAGGGTGTGGTTGCCAGTGAGGAAGCCCTTTCCAGCCTTGTGGATGCCACGGTGTTTTGGGGAGGGGGCATGGGGTTGGTACCCAATACTGCATAGGGATTCAGTGCACAGCCTTCTGCACCCTCTGAGCAGCAGCTGGAGGAGGCAGGGTCTCCTTGGGGACCCATCTGTCCTTAGAGACACAGGCAGATGCTTGGGGCACTTTCTGGGCTTGCAGTGGCAATGTCACCAACTCGTGTGCATCCCAGCTGTGTGCAGGCTCCCACGGAGGCTTTGTGAACTTCGGGCAGTTTAGGAAGAAATGAGAGACTCCACTGATACCGGGCTGATTCAAGGCTCTGCAGAAGTGTGACAACCACAACACAAAGGCTGGGGAGGCGGAGCAGATGCTGTGCATGCCGCTCATGTGGGTCGCACCCAGCTCTCCAGCAGAGACACAGCTCTGGGATGCTGGGAGTACCACTGCCCTGGACTCTCTGCCAGAGACAGCCCTTGCTTCTTAGGGTCAGGGCTGGGGGCACAGCAGGTCCCATCACCTCCTGCTGCTGCATGGTCAGGCCAGCAGCCCCTTCCTGGGCAAGCACCCTGCTCCCTTATGGCAGACATGCCCTCACCAGTGCAATCCCTGAGCTGGGATAGAGGCAAAACTATCTCAGGACAGAACTATAGCCCTCCAGTCAGACTTTTCTCTAGTCTCTCGTACTGCAAACAGGATGCAGCAGCCTCCACACTTGCCCTGGGAACTGGCCGGTTCCTCTCCAGATGCCTCTGCCCTGTGGGGATCCATATCAAATGTGGTGGCCATGGTCATACCAACCTCAGAGCAACTTAAAAACCCCCAAAGCATGGCAAGTAACAATAAGAGCAAACAGCACCACACACAGTCTAAGACCTTGCATCCTTTTCTTCCAAAATGGGAAACTAATCTGACCCAAAACGCCCGGATACTGAGACAGACCTGCCCTAAGATCCAGCAGAGCCTACTCCTTCCTCTCTGGCCAGCATCCCAGCCTTGGCAGTCAGCAAGGAAGGGGTCTCATTTCCCCCTACACACAGGACACGTGATATCCAGGCCTAGCAGGCTGTTCCCTGTCCTAGTCCTTGCAGAGCCTTTTAATGGAAATATTAAGGCTGGTATGGATGGTAGACAAATGCAAGCTCATGTGTGTATGAACTGGGGGAAAAGCAGAACAGGGGCTAAAAGAAGGGCTGTATTCATAAGCAAGGATGCATTTCCAGTTAGTCAAGCTGAGCACCACCAATCCCAGGTCTGATAACCCTCAGGACAGACGCTGTGTTAGCAGAAGACAGCAGCATGTTACTACTTCCTGTTAACCCAGCAGGAACAGAGTTGCAAAAGACAACTCTGAACAGACAGACAATATCAGTCCAATAAACTAGTTCAGGATTTCCCAGCAAGAGGAAAGCAGGAACATAGGGAGGACCCAGCAACCAGCATCCCCTGTCCTCTGAGTCGCAGGGATCCTGGAGAACCCTTGGGGACACACATCTTGGTGTTTGTATGTAAGAGAGCATGAATGGGGAAACACATTAAAGATTTTGAATAATAAAGTCACCTTCCCCTCTGTAAGGCCTCGCTGTCTTGCACTGTAATTGAATGACCCCTGCTCTTCAGTCACCGACAGAAATTTTCAGGACACACAAGTTTATGAATGTGGAGCACTTTAGCCTGGCACGACATGAAGGCAGCACTCGTGGCTGGCTTTGACGGCCCTGTCATTTGTTCTGGGATCAAAGCAACCCACGTACCTGATGCCACCAAGAATTACTGAGAGATAGTTTCTGAGAGTTTTACTACCTGTCTGAGGCAGCTGGGGAGGCTCTGTGGAGCTGGCAAGGAGGCAGCAGCCCAGGACTGGTTAGGAAGGGGTGCGAGTTGTCAAAAAGATGAACTGCTCTTTAACCAGGCTTTCAGTCTCCAGTCTTCACTGACACTTTCACAAATCCCCCTTTTTCAGTCCAGTGAAACATGGAGTGTCTTAGTAAATACACACCCAACCCCTCTGCAAATTCATAATATATGAATGATTTTTATTAAAAACACCAGAAGTGGTGTTAAAGTTACTACTGTATTTCTAACTCCCTGTGAAATGGGACTACAAAAGATACAGGCTGAGTAAAAGCGTTGGCTTGGATGCAGCATGATTTATGGGGCATATTTAACATCATGAAGCCTGAAGTACACCTTTAAAGAGAAGAAAACAAAAATACAAAGATATGTGTAAGTTGAGGATGGCTTTTGCTACTTGCTTGGGGTCTCCATCAGTAGATAATTTTCCTCTTGACCTCACCTCAAGGGAGATGGGAACAGGCCTGGGAGGGATGACCTGGGGGTTGAGCAAAGCTGGGGGAGAACTGCACTGTGTCCCACTTATGTTATTTTCTGTGCTAGAAGTAAGGAAGACCCCAGAAGCTTGTAAGGTTTGACCTTTTCCTGGGAGGTTTCTCAGGAGTAAGATGAGATGCTAGGGGGGTGACCAGCCCAGGCTGTTATGCATCACAATGTGCTAAGCAGATGTGCTGAGCCAAGGCAGGATCCTTAGCTGAGTTAGCACAGGTGCTCTCATGGTCAGTCCTGAGATGTTCTCTGTGCTTGCCAGGTGTGTGTTTTCAAACAGACATCAGGCTGGCTGGAGAGACCAGCAAGAATCATAAAAAGCTGAGAAAACTCTGCTTCAGTATGAGAGATAAAGAAGTTTAGTCTATTTAACTTCTCAGAGAGAAGGTTAAGAGGTGCCTTGATCATGATCTATTAATACCTACACAGGAGAAATAGTTCAGATAGTAGATAGCTCTTTAATCTAATAGGCAAAGGCATAATGCAATCCAGTGGCTGGAAGCCAAAACTCAATGTCTCCAGCCTAGATATAAGGGGAATGTTTCACCATCATGCACATCAAGCTCTGGAACAACTCACAGCAGCAAAGGCATCTCTCCTGAGACGAAGGTGTGCCTGTGCTGACAGATCTGGTGCAGGAATTACTGGCTACAAGGCTGTAGCCTGTCACACACAGAGGTAAGGCTGAGCAGCCACAAGGACTATTTGGCCTGGAAAATCTGGGATTTTACAAATGGGTAGTTGATTGAGTTTATTTTTGTATAGAGGAGGAGAATCTCCCCCACCACTCCTGGCCAGCATTTTAAAACTGATCTGTAGCCACGATTCAGTGTGTATGTCAAAATGACTGCATAACATTAGGCAGTTACTTTTGTCCTCATCCATTTCTTTTACCTTATGTGTTTTATTGACTCCTTGTGGCTCTTGGGAGGGCAAACCGAGGAGGAAGGGGGAGTGAAAGGCAGGGGTAAATAAACATATCCTTGGGACATTACCACTCCTGCACACACAGAATTTATAAGCTACTCAAGAGAAGGGATTATAGCATGAGCTGTTTATCTCCCCTTCTGAACTACAGAACCATGATAAGTCTCAAGTATTTTGTTAAAGCTTCTGCATGAAGGCCAATGAGAAAGAACATTTTCTGAAAGTCAGGTGTCCCCAAAATATTCCAGTCTTTGTCCCTTAAGATCAAAGTACCAAAAAAATCACTCTCTGAGAAATCTCGGCTGGTGCTCCTGCGGGGCTTAGGAATGATTTCAGTAACCCCGTCGGGCTCTGGCAGGCTTTCGAAACTCCTCGAAGCAAGGCTGGCACCCTGCAGCCCTTCAAAGGGAGCCACAGGGCAGGGAAGAGGCAGCGGCAGCCGCGCTCCGTGGCAGCCCTCCCGCAGCTCTCAGCCCGCTGAAATGCCCCGGCCGGAGCCACGCTGCTGCCGAGCGGCCGCCAGAGAGCCAACAGCGGCTCTTCCTCTGCGACACACCTCCCCATCCTCCGGGGATGGCAGCGAAGTTTTTGCCTTCTCGGCCCGGAGAGGCCCTTCCTTCCAGCACGGAAAGGCTGAGCCGCTCAGTCGGTCGGGTTCCTGCGCTGCTGCCGGAGCCGGCCGGAGCGGCTGCCGGCACTGCCGCCCCGGGACAGCCTCCCCTGCCCCGGCAGAAAAAACACGTAGCACGCAGGTGGGCTTACAAACACCACGCTGCCATCTGACACAGACTTGCAAAATGCCGTGTTTAAGCACATAAATAATAATTTCTGTTACTTTGCCTTTAAATTTACGTGCCTTCATGCATTGCTCTTTATGTTACCGGCGTTTCACAGGATGTACGGGGTATTTAACGTGGCCAGGTTACTGACGGAATCGTAACTTTGCTCCCGACTGCATCTGGAGTGATTAGAACAGTAACCTTCATATCACCTTAACAACCATATTGATATTTTATTACATATACTACCAAATAGGTTGTTAAGGTAGGTTTTTTGAATCTTAAGAGAAGAAAATACAAACCCTGTGCAGAAATCTATTGCTGGAGAGCATGGAAATTGGATATTTTCAAACTGCATTTTGGCTCAGATAAAAATTTACGAGGCGAGCTTCCTTGACTCACCAAGTCACCAGCAGCCTCTCTGCTCTCCTGCCTCGAGCCACACAGGGTGAAAATTATGCCTTTTAAACAGAACCAAATTTTCTTGATGAGGGTGAGGTACAGCCACAGCAGTCCTTTCCTCTGAAAGCAAACTGACCACAAACACACACCACAGAGCCTAATTAATATTTTAATACTCAACAGTCAGAGATAGAGAGCTGAAATATGTACTAATGAACAGCATCTCTCTAGATTAACACTTAAAATATCAGGGCAGCACCAGAAAACATGAACATGCCTAGCTGAAATAATCAGAAGCATCTGTTTGTCCTTCAACCCTGCTTTTATTCCTCTTTTTTTTGCACCATTTTCTCAAATTGCTTTCTTTTGTATGAGACAGCCTCTACAGCACCTGTAGGTATGAGTCCGTCTATCTCTGGGACTGTTCCAAGTTGCGGGACACCCTGGATTTTTGCAGATGTACCTTAGAGCAGTCTCAGTGATGTGTAAGAAAGGAGCAAACCCTGACTCCTTGGAAAGACTGGAAAGCACACAGGTGCTTGCCTGGTCTCGTATTCTTACTGTGAGCCCCTTGAGTTCTTCCTGGCACTGGTCCCTGGACTGGTTTATGCCCCCTTTGGCCAACCTCCTTGAAATCCTGCCGTTCCTGCACTTGCAGTGCTTTGGCCCCCAGTGGGAGTGGAGCACAGCCGTGGCTCTGGGCCAGCTGGATGCCTGCTCTCAGCTGCTCCCCACCACTCGCTGGAGGTGCCAGGTAAGTGGGAGCACACATCAGGTGCCTGCTGTGGGCACCTGCAGCTGTCAAAGGCCTGTGAGCCACACGGGGGTGGCACTCAGGGCCATTGCACAGGTACTGTGGGCTCACAGGTACAAGGTGGGCTGCACCATGGCAGATGAATCAGCAGGAAGGGGATGGCCTGAGCCAGCACATCACCTGAGATGCACCAGCAACACAAACCCCAGGGCCACCGCCTTGTTTCCAGCAGCAGCTGGTGGCATGGCTCTTTCCCAGCTCTAGGAAGAGTCAGACAGGCAGGAGCCTCAGTCCTTGTCCTTTGCAAGGTGTAGGAAAACAAGCAAGAGAGCGAGAGGTTTCAGGGCTTTCTCATTCAAAACAGCGATACACCAATGCAATAGCACGGTATAACGAATGCTACAATGGGGAGCTGTTGCTATGGTGAGGGAAATAATATTTAAGCACCAACTGTTTATAAATATAAAATCCCTACAAAGTTTTCTAAAATTATATTAAGGGGGCTAGGGCTGTCAGGATATTGTAAAAAAACTCGAGAAATACCAGTATTTTTGGACACACAAGATCTGTGTACTCCTAAAACAGCAAATATAAGTCCAAAATGCTAAACAACAAACGTGACAATCTGCCGTTGTGCTTCTCAAGTTTTAAAGGCAATCTCATAGCTCTGAGCTCACTGTGGCAGCCTGTCAGGCCTCTGAGAGTGGAAGGCGAGACCAGTGTTCCCAGGGATTTATTCTTCTCTTGACAGAAGTGCAGTGCAGAGACCCGGGCCCCACTGCTACTCGTAGCCTGCTCTCTGCCAAGTGGGGTTCCGAGCTGCTGCTGAACATGGGGGTACTGTGATCCCACAGTTACATGTTGCAAATCCTAGAGTCGGAGGTAAAGATTTGGAAAACCCTGAGCTGGGGAGTCAGCTCCTTGCAGAGCTCAGGGGTTTTTCAGGCGATAGGTGTTGCTCACATGGATGTAAGAGGAAAACTGCTGTGTCCTGTGCCCAGCTCCCAGGCAGCTCCAAACATGCCCCAAATAAAACAGGGATATAAAAAATGAATATCCATTGTAGCATCTCCAGAATCATAACCTATCTTTTGCTGGCAGCTGCCGTTTCAGCAGAGCTGCAGTTAAACTGCTAAAAATGCAGTTTAGTTGGCAAGCGCTGGACAAAAGGGAAACGTTCAAAGTTGCCAAAAGTAAATGTCTGACCTGTTTCTAGGGGTCAAACAGAAGCAGAAGGAGGAATGTGACTGTCAGAGCACAGCCACTGCAGCTGCTCTGACACACTCCCATGCTTCTTTTCCTCTGTCCTATCCCACCTTCCGAGGTGGGATGGATGGTGGGAAGGTGCCATCACCTGCCAGTATTTTGGCACTGGCACCACCGAGGATGGTTTTGGACCCTGCCCGTGGCGGTGAGCCCTGGCTTAGGCGGCACAGGGAGGATTCCTGGCGCTGGAGAACCAGTCCCCATGACAATACAGTTTGTGATGAGCAAAGGCCTCCGGAAAACGAGGATATGAATGTGCACCATCATCGTCACCAAGTCCGACAAGGCCCGAGGGGCTGCTGGCGACCCAGCAGCGGGTCGCGAGGAGAGTGTGAGGTACCCGCTGCCCCGCGCCCAGCCGGTCCGCAGCGATCCCCGTGTCCCTATCAGCACCCAGCCTGGGGGACACGTCTCACGGGGCGAGCCTCATCGGGCCCCCTCCCACCCCCGCGACGGGCGTTTCGGGGACGTAAATAAGGAAACGGGGAGTTTCCTGCTCAGCAAAGCCGGGGAGCCCGGCAGCCGGGCTGGGGTGAGCGGGCGGCGCTGCGCGGAGCGGAGGCTCTGCCGGAGCCGATGCCGGTGCCTGGTGCTGTGCTGCGTGCGCCCGTGCGCGCTGCCGGGCGGAGGGAGGAAGGGAGGGAGGGAGGGAAGGAGGGAGGGGAGCGGCGCAGCCCCCTCGCCGCCCGCCCGCCCCTCGGCCGGCGCGGCGCGGAGGGCGTGGAGAGGCGGCCCCGCT
>WEKY01059059.1:176147-263329 GCA_013390045.1 Picathartes gymnocephalus
GGCTCTCTCCTTACCCTTTCCGCGCCACCAACTTTCCAAGGCAGCGAGACGTCGCCCGCAGCGGCGGGAAGGACTTTTCCCGCTGGTGCCCAGCCCGGCTGCGGCGGGACCCCGGCCCGGGCTGCGAGCCCCCAGGGGGAGCCGCCGCCCGCGGCTGCCTTAGCAGCGGGGACACAGCAGCCCTGGCCCCAGACCCCCGGGGGAACGAGCTGCCGCGAAACTTGGGCTGCTGTTGGGCGAGGAGCTGCCGCCTGGAGCAAGTGAGTAAGTCCCCGGTGGCACAGGGAGGCCAGATGCCCTGGCCGGCCGTGTAGCCGCGCCAGCCGGCGGAGCGAATGCCCCGGCATTTGCTCTCAGACCTCCAAGCGGTCTGAGAAACCTGCCATGAGGGCGTAGGGTGACGAGGAGACCTCGCAGAGTGGGTGCAAGCTCGCCATAGCATGGAGCAGTCCTACGGGAAAGCTGTGCGGTTTGAGATTTGGGCTTTTGACGCGGCCGTAGGTTAGGGACGTTGCAGAAAGTGTTTTGAGGTGGTGAATGAGCGCGTTCATTCTAAAAGAGCCTTCCAGCTCCTGCCAGGGAGTGCTCTCGGAGTGAGCAGGCACCAGCAGGATGGTGGATGGCTCAGGGGAAGGTGGAGAGCACAAAAATCCCTGTATTTGGTTTACCGAGGCATTTGCGTCCTCGGGAAGAGGCAGATGCAGTTCAGCAGATGAGGTATAAATAGGCACAGGTGGATGTTTTGATAAGAAAACTCTGTGACTGGCTGGGGTTGGCATTACTTGATGGTGATTAATTAACTGAAAATGTGTATGCTGTGTGCCAGTAGGAAAGAGGCAGATTCCCTGTTGCAAGTCGTATGATTGTTGAAGTGCTGGTCAAAGTGGGCAGTAATCTTCTGGTGTTAAAGGATCTTTCGGTCCCTCTGAGATGCAGAGGGAATGAACGGAGATAGGGGACATGCCAGGGTGGCTTTGAGCACAGGAGTCCTGTGCCTTATGGTAAGAAAAGTGCTCCAGGAGGTGACGAGTGCAAGAGTAGAACGAGTCAAGGAGCACGAAGCACCTCCACTTGGCACACGGTGAGGCACCCGAGGAAGGTGGCGGGCACGAGTCCCTAGCTGGCATTTGAAGCCGTGACTGTAGAGAAGATGTAGTCCTGTACAGCTGAAGAGGAGGCAAGGCTAAAAATTTATTTCCACCACGTCAGGATCTCATGTTGGTGGGGCTTGCTGAGAGGGAGGCTTGGGGGCTGAGACCAGCCCTGCTCACGTGTCTGTGGTGGTGCCCAAAGTCAACTACTGCCTGTGGTGAGGTGACAGGGGACAGCTCGGCGCTGCTTTTTCTCAGTGGTCTCTTTTTCCTCTGGGGAGTGGTGGGGTCCAGGCAGACGGTGCCCAGGCTGGGTGGCCCCACAGGCGTGTTTGGTGTCTGCCAGCCTTTGCAGAGCCAACAGCATGACTAAGCCACTGCGACCAAGTGGGATGCTTGCACCCCGCCAGAAGCCTGTATTCCCTGCCTCAGTGGCCACAATGTGGTTTTACGAGATGAGCTCTTTGCTCAGTGGTAGAGTGCTGGGATGTGTCCGGGCCTTTGACAGTGGGTCACTGGCTGAGAGTTATTTTGCAAACCTGCAACTTAACTTTTGTGCCTGGGTGGTGAGGTGAGGAGGCTGCAAGAGGGAGCTGCTGGCTGGGCAGGGAGGCACCACAGGGTGCTGGCTACCACTTGTCCCCTCCAGCAGCCCTCAACAAGCCGTACTGCCCTGATCAAGGCATGCAGGGGTGTTACTACTGGGCAGGGGACAGAGGCGCAGGTGCAGGGCTGAGCAGGCGCTGAAGTTGATGCTGTGAATTCTCGGGGTGACTATGCCTTCATGAGTCTGTGGGCGGGGGAAAGGAAAGGGGGAAGAGGGGTTGTCTGCCATGACTCACATTTCGGGATGTGTCCCCTGGTGAGCCTGCTGCAGTCTCACTTGTGTCAGGAGCGGGGTTTTGCCTTCCAACTCGCGGCCCTGTGCAGGGTGTGCCGTGTGCTCCTCTGTGCCGGTGTGCCTGTGCCCAGCGTGCGGGCAGGCAGCGCTGCCCTCTCCCGCAGTCACCCACCCCTCTCCCTGGCACCGAGAGCACGGCACTTCTCAGGCGATCGCTGCTCACAGTTGTGTTTTCCAGCTGGTCCCGAAGTCCTGAGTCACTCTGCCGTTTCCATGGAAACAGCCTTGCTGGCGGGAATCGGTTTTGGGGGTAGAGGGTGCCGGTAGCTGGACTGGCACCAGGCAGGCCTGCGGGAAGCACTGGCGAGGCACAGGCACTCCTCCAGTGCATCATCTCTGTGCCGGGGGTTTTAGCAAGGCTGGAGCAGGCACCTGTGTTGCACAGACCCTCACACCTTCTTCCATTCCCTTCTCCCTTCCTCCCTGCCATGGGGAAGCAGAGAGGTTTCCCTGGCAGTGGCAAGGGAGTTCAGGATGAGCCCAGCCAGGCTGAGAGTACAACTTCTGGGGAGCTGTTGAAAGAGGGGGACAGCTTGGAAGGCAACCAAAAAGAGCAGGTTTATTTTTGACTGCCCTGTGAGAGAGGGCTTGGAAACAGCAATGACAGTATCAGTAACTGCAAGAGCTCCTGCCTAAAGCTGCCATCACCTGTGAGTTGTCTGAACACGGCCACCTCTGGGGAGCAAGGGAACTTGCAAGGAAGGCTTGGGGCAGGAGTCGGGGCAGCTGCCCATGTGGAGATGCTGTGGGAGCCCCCCACGAGGATGAGAGTGCCACAGTGCCGTGAGGCACTGCCCTGCATAACACCTGGCTGCTTTTGGAGTCGAGGAGACCTGTCAGTTGTACTGACCCCTGCAACTTCCCCACAGACTCCAGCCTGCCTGGCAGCACCTGAACTCAGCTGCCAGTGCAGCCTTCAGTGCCACGGCCTGGCTGCATGGCTCCAAAAGCAGGTCATTCCCATCAGCCCTAGGAAGACCATCCCCAAAACAGGAGGCCCCGGTCCGTGCTGCACAATGGCTGGCCGGCCGCGTTTACTGCTCCCTGCACCGGTGACTCACAGATGCCATTCAGCTTAATTCATCACCTCCGATCTCCCTGGCGCTCCTGGGCTGTCTTGCTGCCTTCTTGCCTGCTCATCTCCCTCGGAGCAGTGCTGGGAGTCAGTGGAGGAGGAGGAGGAGGAAGAGGAAGGCAGGTGCTTACGCATCCGCTGCTTTTGGCAGGTGCACAGAGTGGGGGCAGTTGCACTGCCTGTGCCCATGCTCTCCCTTCCTCCAGGCTCAAGGCTGCGGGAAGTGGGGCAGGGGAGAGGAAAGGCTCAGCACCTTCCTCTTCCCACAGACAATGCTCCTGTCCCTGTGCCAGGCGCTGGCTGGCCTCCTGCTGCACTTAGAGCCGGCTGCCGGATGCTGTGTATCCCTTGTGGATAGCCTGGTCCCAGTGCGACTGCAGGCAGCTGGACAGAAATGCAGGCAAGGCAGCAGAGTGCAGTCTGGCGTGCTGTGACCACAAGGGGGTTAGGGTTGGGAAAGGGGCAGTGGTGGCCCCAGCACAGTGCAAAAAGAGCCCATGTGCCTTCTGGCCAGCCCCTTGCAGTACCAGCAGTGCCGGGGGCTGGGAAGTGTGAGTGATGCACCCCCACCCTGTGCTCCATCTCATAGTCCCAGCTGCCTGGGGACTTAGCTCCCACCCTTAGGCTGCATTTGCTCATCATCTTTGGTGGAGCTGAGCTGGAGACAGAGCAGAGGGTGATTTCAACTGAGAACACTTCTAGCACAGAAACATCTACGGGGCCAGCGTTTCGGATGACTCCCATGGTCTGGGGCTGAGGAGCCAAAACGATCCATGCCTCACACAGGACTCTCAGATGCAGCCCCACGTGGGCATGGCCCTCTCTCCCACTGCTGTCTGGACTGCTGGCCCTGGGTACCAGTGCCTGAAGAGGAACAGGCCAATTTAAGACCAGGGTTCCTCGTGGCAGGAATGGGAGTGGGAGCGGCTGTCGTGCTGTGCCTGTGTGCAGGACACATGCTCCTGGGACGTGTTGGCTGCAGCCACTGCTCAGCCTGTCCGCTCTGAGCCGTGTGGAGCCCAGCACTGCTCCTCCTTGGCAGGTGCTCACACCGGCCTAGCTCTGCCTGACGGATGGACAAGGGGCAGTGGGAGTAAAAGTGATCCTCAGTTGTCCTGGCAGCTCCCAGGTGCCATGTGCTTCTGCTGCCCCAGGAGCTCCTCCAGAACACCCAGCTGCCAGTCGCCACTGCCCCGGGAGCCCAGGGCCAGACTGAGCAGGAACTGCAGCTCTTCAGGGACAGGCAGTGATGGGAGGAGGCAGGAGAGCCAGCCGGGAGGTGAGAGGAGGCTCTGTCTGGCTTTAAAGGCCACAGATGAGACATCAGGGAGGGAAGCCTTCTCCCAAAAACTTCCCCTCCCTGGCTGCAGCTCAGCAGATGGGCAGGGCACACACCAAGGGTGTCAGGGGGCAGCCAAGGCTGAAGCTGGCCTGTGGTTTAGCACTTGCTCCATCAAGGAGGTGAATCAGTGCCCCATTTTTTCCCCTCCACCACTTGGGACATTGCAAAGGGGAATGGGTCAGTGTGGGTGGAGAACCTGAAATGTTCACAGCCAGTGAGTAATCTGGTGGGAATTGGGACTAAGAAGGCATCTGGTCTCTGGTTTGCCTTTTTTGGGGAGCTGGCAGCAGGTTTCTGCTACAGCCAGGACAATCTAAGTCTCATCTGCTCCAGCATCCATCAGCAATGAAGCAAAGAGTAGGAGTTGAGGTTGTGTATGAGGGATGCAGTGTGGTTGGCCATCACTAGAGAGCAGGAAAGCATTCCCACTGCAGCTTCCACCTAGGCAGCATGCAGAAGACACTTGGGCCAGGAGATACCAGCAGGGACTCTCCTGTCCCATTCTGCCTTAGCAGACCTGGAAAAATACTTTATCCAAGGGATAGAATATCCCGTATGGACACTGTGGCTGGGTGGGTAACCACCCAGCAGCAGGGTGGGTAACCCCAATCCAGCAGCAGCACTAGCCAAGCATCTCTGACTTCACTCCTCCAGTCATGTGCCACAATCCTTGGCAGGCAGCAGTCCAGGTGAAAGCAACCTGTACTCAAAGCATCATTTTGGGTCTAAAGCACAGCTCTTAGTGCACAGACACAGGGAGCGCTGGTGGGAGGCTGCCTGCAACAGCTGTGCCAGATCCCCTCTCCTGGGGTCGTGCTCTAAACCCCTGCTCCCAGTGAGAGGTCTCTGGAGTTGATAGTTCCTGAAGCTTTCTGCCTCCACAAATCAGCTGGGGCAATCAGTAAATAATAAAAATATTAATTTAAAAAAAAGCGCGAGTTTTTTTACACACCTGCATGTCTGAGCTGCCCTCCTGGTGTCACTTGGTGGGGACAGGGTCTCTCCGGGCAGTGGAACACATTGAGGATATGGGAACGAGACACTGTGCCAGCTGCTATGGGCTCTGCAGAGACCACACACCAGGAGCTTTGCACTATCCCAAGCCCATCAGGGATTTCAGTGTGCTCTAGGTTAGAACAGCCCTCACATGCTGAAATCCATCGCTGGCCCACTGGTCTCCCTCAGAGACCTTGTCCAAGCAGCAACAGCACTGGCTCTGACAATCCCACCCAGACAGTGACCTCTGGGCTGGGGCTGAGCAGGGGACCAGGCACTCCCCATGAGCTTGTGGCCAGGACATTGTTCTCCCTGGCGACCCACACAGAGCAGGGAGGAGGAAGTCATGGCAGTGATGATACAGCTGGGCGAAGAGCAGAGATACTTGGGCCTGTCCCCTTGGTTTGCCTGAGGTGGATGGGCAGGTGAATATACTGCACTGTGGGGGGAGGGACACGGAAGGAAGATGGGCAAGGGAAAGTGGATGCAGGGGAGCTTCGAAACCATTGTTAATACTGGTGTTTTAGCTTGTTTGGAGTTTCTGGGATGCATCCTCTATGTCCTGCCTCCCAGCCCCACAGATCCCCCAGGAGCAATAGGATGTGGATGTGAAATGTCTGTGCTTTGGAGAGCAACAGACAGTCTATGAACATTATTTGGTTAGCGAACAGGGGCAATACTGAAGCACCACCACGGTTACATCCCCTCCCAGCAATGTGGCAGCTCCCCAGGCATGATGGGTACTCCCCCCACCATGGTCCCTGAGCATCCCATCCAAGGGTCCTGCTCAGATTCCCCTACCCTTGCCGATGTGTGGGCAGCAGCAAGGCAGGGCTAGCACCACCGAAGCTGTCGTGTGCAACTACCGCCCCACTCTTCCCTGCACCCATCCCTAGTGCCAAGAGCTTCTGCTACTGCCCTGTTGGCAATGGAACATGGAAGAGATGCAGTTTCTCATACTTCCTCCTTTGTAGTATTGTTTTTCCCCTCTGGTGGTCAGGAGAGTCTTGAATCTCAGAGTGGAGCAGGATCTTACCAGCCCCATGAACCCATTGCTGAGGGCAGATCTCTGGCTGCGCTCGTCCCCTGAGGCCGACAGATTGTTGGCCCTCTATGCAAAGAGGTTTGCAGCTCCAGGAGAGAGAGACACTGCCGCTCTCCCAAGCAGGAGGTTGCTGGCCTGGATGGGCCATGCCTTATCCTGACAGCTGGACAGAAAGGATAGAGACAAGATAGCACCATCTCCTGACTTTTCCCTGCCACAGCTCCTGCACTGGGGGTCAAAGGCACTGGCTAGTGGGGTGACAAGTGACTCACAAGGCAGCTGGAGAAAAGGGCTTGCAGCAGCTGGATGGAGACACACAGACAGTGTCACTGCCAGGGTTGCAGGGCATGGGGTGAGCTATGGGGCACAAGATTTATGTACACACAGAGCCTGGAAGGAACAGGGCTGAAGTCCTGGCTGGACATGTTTCTCCAGGCTTGCCAGCCTCTGCCTGTTAGTTTTCTTGTCTGAAATGGGGCTCTGCAGTGTGTGACTGGGATTCACATGGTTATGACTGATGGACATACATTAGGGGGGCATTTGTTGGTACCTGCATCGGTTGGATACTTGGCAGTTCATGCTCAACCTGTGATTTCTTTTGGGTTGCAGACACCAAGACGACCTGCGAAGAAGCTCCATGAAGGTGACCAGCCATGCAATGTTCCTGGAAGGCTGTACTCCTCCTAGCCTTGGCATCCATTGCAATCCAGTACACAGCAATCCGGACCTTCACTGCCAAGTCCTTCCACAGCTGCCCCATCCCTAATCCTGTGAACTGCAGTCTGAGCCAGGACACTGATGTGGCCGACAGGCTGTGCGATGAGAATCCCACTTTCCCGTACAACCTCTCCAGGAAGACTCACGTTCTCATCCTTGCCACCACCCGCAGCGGCTCCTCATTTGTCGGGCAGCTGTTCAACCAGCACTTCGATGTCTTCTATTTATTTGAGCCCCTCTACCACGTCCAGTACACCCTGATCCCAAAGCTGACCCAGAGCAAGAGTACGACAGACAGGCGGGTCATGCTGGGGGCCAGTCGAGACCTGCTGAGGAGCCTGTATGACTGCGACCTCTACTTCCTGGAGAACTACATCAAACCCCAGCCTGTCAACCACACCACTGACCGCCTCTTCCGCAGGGGAGCTAGCAAGGCCCTGTGCTCACCACCTGTATGTGAGTCCCTGGGAGCTGTGGATCTCCACTTGGAGGAAGGAGACTGTGTGAAGAAGTGCGGGACCTTGAACCTGACGCTGGCCACAGAGTCCTGCAGAGAGCATGGCCATGTGGCCATCAAAACCGTACGGGTACCTGAGGTCAGTGACCTCCGGGCCCTGGTGGAGGACCCACGTCTGAACTTGAAGGTCATCCAGCTGGTGAGGGACCCTCGGGGGATCCTGGCATCCCGGAGTGAGACCTTCCGAGACACCTACAGGCTGTGGAGGATCTGGGATGGCACTGGCAGGAAGCCATACAACCTAGACGTGACCCAGCTCACCACAGTGTGCGAGGACTTCTGGAACTCTGTGTCCACCGGCCTCAACCGGCCACCGTGGCTGAAGGGCAAGTACATGCTGGTGCGGTACGAAGACCTGGCCAGGAACCCCATGAAAAAGACTGAGGAGATCTACGATTTCCTGGGCATCCCCATGGACAGCAATGTGGAGCGCTGGATACAGAACAACACCCGAGGAGACAGGTCCTCCTCCAAACACAAGTACGGGACGGTGCGCAACTCGGCGGCGACGGCGGAGAAGTGGCGCTTCCGACTGTCCTACGAGATAGTGGCGTTCACCCAGCACGCCTGCCAGCAGGTGCTGGCACAGCTCGGCTACAAAACTGCTGGCTCCGAGGAGGAGCTGAAGAACCTCTCCATCAGCCTGGTGGAGGAGAGAGACTTCCTGCCCTTCTCCTAAGGCAGCCCCGACGGGCCTGGTTTTGATGCGTAGTTTCTAACTGATGCCTTATTTTATTTTCTTTTCTTTCATTTTGTTTCCCCCTCTTTCTCTCTCTTGTCTTTTTCTCTCCAAAATTTGCACTAAACCTTGAGCGGGAATCTCAACGGCCGAGTCCAGGGGAAGTGACTGCTGCCCCTCAATACATTTTGGATGCCAGGAGGAGTTGGGTCTCTCCAAGCAAGAGTTAGGACTCTGGATGGGTAATAATGTTTACAAAACACACAAAATGTATAAAGCAACCTTCAAGCTTTCAAAACCGAAGGGTATCTGGGGTACTGTACTTTTGCACTGTTTACTTTTACAATGTAAGAGGTAAATATAAACATAATTTATGAAAGGTGTCATCCCCTCCAGAATAATTCCCCCTGCCCCCAATGAGAAGGTCAGACGGGAAGCTGAAAGTGGAACAACCTCCCCGTTTTTGATCTCAGTGCGACATGTGTGTCTGTTTAAGTCCTGTTATTGGGCTGGGCAGTTGGTCAGCTGCTCCTACATGGTTGTTTGGTAACACCTGTGATATTTCTTTGTGCCAAAAACCCACAAAAAAAAAAAAGGGAAAAAAAAGTGATTGGGTCGTTTGGTAAAAGCCCAACACATTTAATGCTTTATTTCTGTGTTTTCTGTAAATAAAGTGCAATAAAACTGACCTGGGGGTGAACTTCAGCTGAAAGACCTTAGCAAGTACACTGCGGTGGATGCACCACCAGAAAAAACAGCAGCATCTCCTGGTTTGCCCAGCTCCTGCGAGGCTGGGAGTGGGTGGGGCAAGGCTGGGGAAGGAGACCGGGGCGGCAGGGAACTGCAGCCACCGCCTCGGGCATGTGCATATTTGCATCTGAAGTGTGTCAAAATGCAAGCAGTTAAGCAAAAAGCAAGAACCCGTGGTTATTTACTGACCTGAAAGCTTGTTGGTCTGCATGGGGGCATGGGACTTGCTGAAGTGCCTGACTCCAGAGTGCTAATGGCACCAGCACAGTGAACCCATTCCCATCAGGCTGCCCCCCACCATGTCTGACTGGTGCTGGTGCCAGTGTTGGCACGGCCAAAGTGCTCTGGTGCAGGTCATGAAACTGCCAGAATGAAAATGAACGAACAAGATGATCCTGGCAATACACAAGTATTCCTCCATGAGCTGCCTGCAAGACACCTGGGCCTGCAGGCTGGGCAGGTCAGAAAGCTGCTGCATGGGGGAGCCAGGCATGCGGGGCAGGAACACTGAGAGCTTTACACAAGACATTGCTGGTCTGCTTGATCTCTGTCTGATGGAACAGCTGGCGAGCTCCTCCAACCCAGCTGGGAGAGTCCCAAGAGTCCAGCCCTTCAGTCATGTTCTGCAGGCCACAAGCAGCTGCAGATGGGAAGCCACTGCGGCCAGTCCCCAGGGTACAGAGGACAATGCCCCAGCAGTTTCCTAGTTGCTCCTGGAGCCAGGCAGGGCAGGGACCCACAGAGAGATGAGACCACAACTTGTGACATCTCCTCACAGCTGCACACTCCCAGCTTTGGGCCTGCTCCTGGCCCAGAAGCATCTGAGCCACCCACTGCCCACCTACCTGGGCAGGTCTTCTCTCCAAAGGTCTCTTCTGAGCTCTGCTGCCCACCAGCTTTTGCCCCACTCTTACTTGGAAGAAGACTGGGTGCTGCAATTGCACACAGGGGAATGGGACACAGTGCCTGAGTGAGACAGGGCAAAGCTGTTAACTATAGCTGATTTAGCCCCATCCTTTCAGCCCTCAAAAGACCTCTGGAGGCGCAGCTTGTTAGTGGTGTTTTGCAGTTTGGCTTAATGTGGCAAACCTGCAGCTGGGCTGCAGGAAAGGTGAGAAGCTGTGATGTACCTGATAGCTTCTCTTCAGGACTCAGGGCTCCAGCACCTGTAATTCATCCGTGCTGTCTGCAAGGCTATAATGGATGGCTCCAGCTCTGTGAGGATGAATGGGGGGACAGCATGCACTTGCTGGGGCATGGGCACTTCCCTCAAACCTGCTCCTGCCACCGGCTTGGTGCCTCCCAAGCCACACTGCCTGGCTGAGTCGGCAAGCAAGGACGGAGGAATGGGGCAGGTGGCAGAGGTGGCCCCAGACAGCCCTACTGGTGTGCTGTGTGCTGCTCTTCCCAAGCAGCTGGCAGCAAAATGCCAACCAAATAAATGGCTTGATTGCCTTGTTATTAGTTACTAAATTAATCCTTTTGTCAGCACTTAACAAATGCTGAGCTGTTGGCTCCTGGCCTCGACCCAGTAAAAGGGACACCCTGTCTTGTGGCTGATCCAGCACTGCCTGGCCTCTGGGCTGCAGTTCTCCCTGAGGGCTGTGCATTCCCGGGAGCATTGCATGGCTCTGCCCTGGGTTAAGTGCCCGTGGAGCAGATGAGGTGGCTGGAGTTGCTGGCTGTGCCTCCCAGCACCAACACTGAGAGCCAGCCAGCAGAGGGTCAGGCTGCCCCATGGGGGCTTGCTGCAGCTCTGGGGAGGGATGTCAAACTGCCATCTCCTTCAGAAAGAGCAGGCTGCTGTGAGGAGAATTTGCTTCCTCAGCTGGGAAAAGTGGCTATGCAAACCTGCCTGAAGGAACAGCGTCTGTAGAGGCAAAATTTCCCATCTTCAGCTGCCGAGATCCCACTTTCAGGACTAGGCCAGCTGTCCCCAGCCTGAAAGCCCTCTTATGCACTGGTCTTTAAACCAATACAAAAAATTGAATTTAGAAGTCTTATCCAAACTGTTCTTACCATTCCAGTCAGGAAAGGCGCCTGCAGCAAAATGGCTTTTGAACCGCGGTTGAAAGCTATGTCCTAGTTTAAGCAGGGATGGAGATTCAGCCTTGCTTGGTGCCTCATCTAGAGCCCTTAGGGGAGAGATCTAATTTCCCAAGGAATCTCTAACATCTTCCTTCGACTGTGCTTCCTCTCCTCATTTCCCCCCACTAGAAACAAGAGCCAGCATAATCACGGTTTTTATCCTCAAATTTTACTGTAATTAAAATACAGAGATGCAGAATATTCCCAGAAACACACTGCAAAACAAACCAAGCAAACAAATTCAGTAGGAAACCAATTACAGACAATGAAATTATAAAGAACAAAAGTGTTCTCTGGAGCCCAGCACTGTGCATGGGACAGTGCGGCCACAGTTCTGGGTTGCCGAAGGCCTCCTCAGCTCCTAGAGAAGCAGAGTTGGGCCCTGGCTCTGTGGCTCTCTCTAACCATCTCCATATTCCCACTTATGCTGTTGTTTTTACAAGGATGACTGCAATGGATACACGGAAATGACCCACCCACAGGGACAAGAGCCAACAAGAGAACCCAAAGAAAAAGAAGTGGGTTAAGATTTTCCACACACAAAACACAAGGGGACAGAGGAGTGGAAGACATGCACTTCTCTCCCAGGCAGGGGAGCTGCAGGGGCAATCATCCTCGGCCCTCCCAGACATTGCGAGTGTGGATGTTTAATGAAGGTCTCAGCAAAAGCTTTGGCGAGTTCCATCCATGGGCAAGACTGAAAGCTAAGGGTGGGATAAAAAACCAAAAGATAACGAGACTAAGGTCAAGGAAAAGGGAGGAGAGGATGCACCTGTGGGTCTCCTTTCAGCCAGGACATGTTCATTGGGCACAAGGAACAGCCAGGCAAGGTGGGACACAGGGCTGCAAATAGGGCCACATCCCACCTCCACCATGGGGGAGACCCAGCCCCATCAAGGGGAGATCATGACAAAAGCCTGGGGGAGATTTGGGAAGGGTGCTTGATAAGAAGGAAGTTGATCTGATGCTTCGACCATCCATTGATCTATCTAAATGGAAATTGCTACCACTTATCATTAGTATGGAAGCAGGGCACAAGGCAGGAATGGACCACCACCACACACCAAAACCCACATTGACCCGCTCCCCTTTCTGCACTCTTCCCTAGGAAAAACTCCATTGTGTTCATCTTCTCATTCAAAGCCTGTCCTAAGAAACAAATTCCCTCCATGGTCCCCATTTTCTTGTTCCCTCACTCCTCAACTCCTCCTCTCACATCACTCTCTCCTCATCTTCTGTGTACCAACTCCCTTTAATCCTTCCCTCTACCTAGACGCCACTTCCTCCTATTTTGTACCAAGCTACTCCATCTGGTAGCCATGGGATTTATGCACAACACAGATTTTGCCCTTTGTACCATGAATGGGCAGTGAGAGAAGGGCTGCACTGGTGGCCCAGGTGGCTGGAGTCTCTGTAGTGGGGGAGGAGGAAAGATGGGGCATCTGACAAGAGCCAACAGCTTCCCCATCCAATCCAGATCCCACTGTCCTGCAACCAAAGCTGTCAGAAGGCATCTTTACTTTTAGACTGGGAAGACTGACCCTGTTTTCCCTCTGCTCTGGCACTGTGAATGCCCAGGAAAGCAGGCTGGGACTGGGTCACCATGGTGAAGTCAGCAGGCCTAGTACAGATTTTCTTAAAGGCTTTGAGTCCTGGAGAGTTACTTACTCCTGAATGCCTGTTTAGCAGTGTGAGACCTTGTTTTTGGAGTAGATTTAATCTTCTACCCTGCCTGCTAATTTGATCTCTTGCTACTCATGGTCCCTGAGCTCTCCTTTAGCTGAGCTGTAAGAACAGTGATTTAGGCTGTGAGTTCTCCTCTCCAGCTCATTTCTTCTTCTCCAGGCCATCCTGCAAGGAAATGGCAGTTCCAGACAAACTATAAGCTTTACTCCATTTACTGCAAGGATGCACAGAAGAGAAGAAATAAAAAGATGGGAAACCCTCAGGGTCCCTGTGGCCTTCCTTACATCACCTTTATCCCATGTGCCACACCTGCTCTGTACATACAGTGCCTGTAGACAACAGCTTGGGCAGGATGTACTGCCTCCCCCAGCAAGAGCCTGTGTGAGACACTGTTTAGCCAAAAGCATGCCAGCCTCCCACCACCCACCCAGGGGTGGCTGCTGAAGGTTCTTAGATTCTATCTTCTCCTGTCCAAGACCTGGCAGAGACATTTAGGAAGAAGACTCTTCTGGCCAGAACTGCTAGAACAACTGGCCAGAAGCTATCTTTCTCAGAGGGTTGGTGACAACACAGCTAGTTACACACTAGCAGCTTTCAGCTTTGGGGCTAGAGCTTGTTCCAGGGCCGTTCTGTGATCTGGAATAAGAGATGAGATGTGCTCAGGGAGAGCAGTGAGCAGAGATCCATGCAGTGCAAACTGTCCTCCTGCTTTGCAGGGCGTCTGAGACAAAGGGAGAACAGATAAGACTTCTTCTGGCCTTGACAATTGCCACGAGCATCCGAGCAAAGTACACGCACACATCAAGGCCTGATCTTTCTGTGAAGCCACTGCCTCCAGAGACAAAACCGACATGTCTGGGTCAACTTGGCCTTCACCAGAACAAAGGAGACAAAGTGAGGAAATGCACACACCTACCAAAATGCTGCTTCCTCTTCAGAAACAAAGATGTAAGTCAAACCTCTCTCATGCTATCAGGCATAAAAAACTGGAGATCAGCTTCTTACCACTGCAAACAGCAGGGCCTACCTAGAAAAGGGTACTGTCTAGAAAAGAGAGTGACTAACACTAGCATGATTATCATGGGGACACAGCAACATACATCCCAAAATGTGGATTTAATAAAGGTCAGAAGGAAAACTGCGTCACAAGCCCAAGAACATTCAGCAAAAATGGTGGCGGGCGTGTGTGTGTTGTACTTAAATATTCCCTGATGTCTAAGTCTTAAGCGCAAGAGAGCAGCCAGGAAGTGCAATGACCTCCAAGGGGAAATGAAGATCAAGAAAGTTGGCTTCAATGTCCAAAAGATAGGGCTGAGAGAAAACAAACAGCACAGACGGGAGAAAAGGGATTTTTCACATTCCTTTGGTTTCAATAAACTATGCTCTTGGGCAACAGAGGGCAAAACTTCCTTTAAACTTGATTTTTCTTTTGACCAGGACCCTATATAAAAACTATATGCTGAAAAGTGCCAAAGATGACTATGTAAACTCCTCTGCAGCAGTAGCACAGGTTTGTTTCCCTGGCTGAAGACAGGCCTGTGGACTGACATGTACACACGCACGCTAACACAGGTGCATATTTACAAAATACAGCACAAGCACTGCTTCACTTGCCTATGCATCCAACACCTATGGACGTAGGCAAAACACCTACTAAAGCCAGGAGCAGCAGAGTTAGTGGTGGAGCTTGTGGCTTTCCTCGTCCCAAGAATTACAGGGGACTTTGGAGTGAGTGAGTGAACGTTTGTGTTTGTGTGTGTGTACAATGCCACATGGCCCCTTGAGCATCACGGGCCAGGCTGAGGATGGCTGTGACTCCCAGATGGGTGCAGGTGTCTGGGTTTCTGCAGCACTAGACTATGGGTGGGCTCTTTAGTGCAACATGGTCATTTAGAGGAGCTGGGCTGGGGCCCCAATAGCAGTGTGCAGAGGAGGAGTTGCTGGTGCCCTGTGCAGGCTGGCTGCTGTTGGAGCATGCTCAGCCTCTCAGGAAGTGTTCAACATGGTGCAGCCCACTCACAAGTAGGCCACCACTCCCAGGGTGCTGAGTTGTGGGGAAAGCAACACTCTCAGCTTCCCCTCCATCCCTGCAGCAGAATTTGGGCGGCATTTGGGAACACCCTTGCTCCTGGTTACTACTGACGTCTGTGGAGTGTGAGTGTGGCCAAGAGACAGAACACCCCTGTTGCAGGCAGGGATACTGGAAGGACTTCAAGGGTCAAACAAAAGGCCTGGTCTCTCTGTGGAACATCACTGCCTGTACTGCAATATCACAGAGACCTGGCAAGTGCCACTGTCAGCTCCTTCCCCAAATGGAAACCTACAGCAGCTTTCATATTCCTCCCTCTCACCAAGAAAATATGTGCAGAGGCTGATGGTCTGGGATGTATCATACTCTGGTGTGGCATCACCCCAGAGCTGCTCTGCTGAGCTTGAGAGTTCTCTCTCTGAAGGGTGCAATTCAGCTGGGGAGTAAGTGATTGGGAACAGCTTGTGGGGATGGGCCCTGCAAAGACAAGGTAAGAGGTGCAGGGCAGGAGGGAGGCTTCCCCCTCTTCACAGTATCTCTCCTTTGTGTCAAAGGGACTCCTGCAGTTCTTTGCCAGGCACACCTCCCAAACACACCTCCCAGAGGGAAGGGGTGTTTAAGAGGCTGTCTTCCCAGCTGAAGTTGAATTTGACTACATAACCCACACTTCAAGCCAGGCATAGTTCCCCCCCATTCCCTGTTACTCCCATCACCTCCAGGCAGATGCAGCCTGATGCCTTCTCCCATCCCTCCATGCTTACAAGAGCAAGAAGGTAGGAATGAAACTACAAGACAGAGACAACTGCGCCTTTAAAGTCCTTGGAGTAAAGATGGTTCCCGGTAAGTGATGGGAGTGAAAGGCATTGACAGTGGCTCTGTGAGCTCTGAGCCAGGCAGGCGGTGCTGAGCAGGCTCCAGCCAGAGTCTGCTCGGGTGCTCAACCCTCCCTGAAGCGGCTGGTTCCAACTCAAAGAGGTGCTGGGTAGGGGGAGAGTGTGGGCAGGTTGATCTTTTGCAAGGGAGCTGTGACAGGGATTAGTCAGCCTTGTCCTTCTTCTTTGCGGTGAAAGGGACTTTGCTGGCGACCGCGCTGCCCACAGCTCCGACACCGCCGGTCACTGCCGAGACACTGCCCTTCACCAGTCCAACGCCAGCAGCGGGGACACTGGTCACAGCTGTTTTGGTGAGCTCCAGACTCTTGCTGCCCACCCAGGCAACTCCTCCCAGTGTGGCCCCCACAGCTCCCCGGGTGATACTGAACAGGCCGCCTGTCACTCTCCAGATGACTCCTGCCTGCTGCTGTGGGTGGTCCTTGCTGGCATCTGTGAGGAGAGAGAGAAAGGGAGTGTCAGAAATGGTCACGCTGGAGATCTTCTCCCTGGGTACCTCTTCCAGCCCAGGATGGTTGTCAACCATGGCATATGCTCTCATATGCATAATGCCTTGCCTTGCAGCCCTACACCTCTTGGTGCCTGAAGGAGGAACCAGACCTACATCATAGCAGGAAAGAACTTTGAGGGGGGTAGGAGCGGGAGGAGGATTGTCTGTGTGAGAGAAGGGAAGAAGGCAGGTCAGTTACAGACCCAAACTTGCAAGCCTTTGTGCTGCAGTGCAAAGCAAATCCCACTTTACAAGAGATGTAATTCCCTCCTGTGCGTGTTGGCTAATGCCAGTAAATCACAAAGACTAATGCCAGCACAGGAGGTATGAACTGCAGACAGCAACAGCTGATGTTTGTGTGGCCTGCAGGTCCTCAGAAGCATCTGTGTGGAAGCAGGTCTGGGCTCATGTCAGATGCAGAACTGAGGCACAGCACAGACTTATCTGTGAGAGCTGTAATTGAGTGAGCAGAGATAGCAAACTGCAGTAAAGATACAGTGACGGAAACGTCACCTCAGGTTGTACAAGCCCTCCAGAGATCTCAGCTATGTATTTAATAGTGTTAAGACAGTACTTAAGTTACTACACTGTGTCACTGCTGGTTTACCTGTGCCAGCTGGAGTAAGGCCAGCATGATATACCCACCCAAGCTGCCATCACACCTGCCCACAACACTGCAGACATAATATTCACAGCTCACCACTTCTTGGGAGAGGGTTGACTCTGAACTGCTACTCACGGGATTCAAACCTGACAACTCTCCTGCTGGCCTGCACACAACCCTCTCCCTCTGCATCAGCTAACAAAGTAGTGTGCAGGCAGCAATGCAAGAGCTGCCCTTTTCATGGGGCAGGGTATTTTGGATACTCTGACTTCTGATTCACTGCCATTTCTGTACATGAGATGAGTTACTAATAATTGCAAAAACACAATAAAGCAATCCTGGCAGGAAAAAAAAAAAGAGTGTGTTCACTCTGAAGTCCATGGGGAGCTGATGTGGAAGGCTTGCAGGCCTAACCATGAGAATTAATTTTCTACTTTTATTATGCCACTGTAGCTTGTGCTGTGTTCAAACACAAGTGATTTTGGAATCCCAGGCACAGAAAACCTCCAAGGCCTTGGGCCTGCTCGCTCTGAGTATGAAATGTGTACTAGATTTGATCTGAGACCGTGGGAAAAACTTCCAAACTTATTGACCTATAACAAAGAATTTGGTCTGTAGTTTAAGAAAAAGTGTGTTAAGTTAGATAGTAGAGAGTTTTACAGTGTGAAGTTAAGATATAGAAGTAATTACAGAATAAAATAAAAAATTTAGGGTGTGGTAATGTAGAATAGAGTAATAAAGAACTGTGGATCAGTAGATGATTGGGTGAAAAATTCTGCAATGTGACAAACATGTAATGCAGATGTGATTAACTATTGATGTGAAAAGGAAAATATATGTACGTAGCAATTACCTACTGGCCAATTAACCTTTAAGAAACCTTGTAACCTGCAGTTTTGTGATCATTCTTCATGTTATGACTAACTTCTACATACCTCTGTGAAGGAGTTCCTGCAACTCCCGAAAGACTGTAGCAATAAATCTCACTTTAAAACATACCTAAGTGATCCAGTCTCATCCCAATCATCTCGAGAAAGTGACAACATCCACAGAAGTAGAGGTGGTGGGCAGGTGATGTCAAATCCATTGCAGTTTCCATTCCGGGAGGCTTATTCAGTTCAGAAAGTGGCCAGTCCACCCTGCCTGTTATGTTCCTAATTCTCCAGCATGAAATAATGCCTCTGACCTCACAGTGTAAGAAAATAGCTTCGGCTGGGGTAATGAATATTGTGTTTCTGACTCTGTTATAAAGACTGCAAAGTAGTGAATCTTTGTGTTTCTGCAAATGGTGCTAAGCGGTAAACATTTTTAGATGGACAACAAGTTGTGTCAGAGGAGCAGGAAACCTAAATATTTATAGGCTGTGCTTTTTTTTCCCCCAATGAATCACAAAATGAGCATCAGTAAAAAAATGCAGACAAAAAAAGGTAAAAAAAAAAAAAAAAGGCAGAACATGAGTTAGTCTGTAAAAAACTAAATAGCACAGTTACTTGAAAATAATGCTGGCACATGTTTAGTTATCCTAAAGCTTTGTTAGATCTTTTCCTGAAGGGTGGAAGCTCCCATGGCTTTATTCATTGGAGCCTCTTGTTAGGTGGAGAGGACTACAGAAGGATATTGCTGGCTGTTCAATCACTGCAGTTTTGTTGTGTTTGCATAAAGTAAAGCTGTATCAGAATACAATTTTTTGTGAAAGCATCCTGATCTGGCTTATCACAGCCCAGCAGAATGCTGCAATATTCCCCATTAGCCTAAGATGAACCCTAATCCACCACCATGGGTTTCCATATCAGAAAGATGTGGGAGCAGCAATGTTGGCGCCTGCTGCGATCACCATGGCCTGCCTTTGCCAGCCCCAGTGTTCCTGGAGCTGCAGGCTCTTTAACTCTCTCAACCCTAACCTAGAATCAGGAGGTGTGATGATCCTTCCCTAGATATTTTTGTCCTGGATTCTTCTAAAATGCTGCAGTTTGGAGTTTTCTTGGATTCATACGTTTTCCCCTGAGCTTCTCCCAGTCTGAACACAGGTCTCCCTTGGGCAGGGAGTCTGATGTTGGAATAAGCCTTAAATTACACATCTATCTGATAACACGAACTGCAATATGGAGTTGGAGAAGGACCAGTATGGAGTTTCCAGTGTAGAGTTCTACCCAGTATACAACCTATTCCTTGCCTATTCCTCAACAGTTTCTCAAGAGGTTTTCTTTTCCTCCTCTCTCTCAATGTTACTGAGACCCATTGTCTCTATGTCCAGTTCAGCTGCTAGTACTCAACTGCACCACAGAGCTTATCCAGTACACCCATTTCTGTGTTTTGTCTGCAGTCCGAGGCAGGAAGAACTGAGGGGTCCAGAAAACCATGCAACTGTAAAGCAGGACTGGTTAAAAACCAGAGTGGTCTTCCAAACAAACAAGGATGGCAGGTCTTGTGTTCCTGCTCCCCTGTCTGAGCAAGCGGATCCTTCGTGCCCCAGAGGACTGCAATGCAGAAGCTTTGGGTATTAAACACCTACTGGCATGCTCAGCTGCAGGACCAAGACCTATATCAAAGTAGCAATTATCTTCCTGGCTCTCCCCCAGTAAAACTGCATCTTAGGCTACCTGGAACCTATCTGTACGAAGATTTATGCCTCTGGAGCTGCCCAGCTATCTGAACTACACTAGTGTGAGAATCCCTTACACATGGTACGTGAATGCCTGCAGGTGGACAGACTATGGACCAGAGAGAAGGTGACAACTGCAGAGGAGATTGAGGAGGGATGTTACTCTGCCAGCAGAGAGCTAGAGCATATTGGACAATGTGTCAGGAAATACTGATGAAGACAAGACAAGGACAAAGATTATTTCTGACTAAGCTAGGCAGAGACAACAAAGCTGCAGTGCACTGGGGCAGTGCTTGCACACTCCCTACACCTGGTCTGCAGCCATTCTCACAGCCCTTAAAACTCCCCAGGGAGAAGGGATGGAAGATCTGGCCCTGGGAGGGTGGGAGGCTGTTGCAGAAGTACTCTAACAGCTCCAACATAAAGCAGAAGATGTACCACACCAAAAAACTCCCAAACCAATCAACAAAATGTACAAAAAACCAAACCAAAACCCAAACACGCTCAGGTTTGAATAGATTTGAACAGAAAAAGATAAATCCCTGGTGACCGCAACCACAAGGGGCCACATCCTAACCTGATGGCAAGCTGAAATGGGTCATATTTGTTCTATATTCCAGATGATGCGTTGAAAGCTTTCAAGCCATCCCTGGTTAGTTCGTCTTCAGGATTGCAATAAACCCCACAGTAAGCTGTCATGTAAGATAAGCATCAGATTTACAGTGCAAATTAGTCTCTCAGACAATGGAGCGAGCTAAGCATTTTGTTGGCACAGAGGAGCCCAGATTAAGAGCAAGACAGACAGCAGAGATGAAATACACAAAATAATCAGAGAGACAGACACACAGCCTAAGCAGGGGAACAGTTCTGATCCCTGGAGCCGGCTGCAGCCCATGCTGCTTGTGAAAGGTCTTCACAATCTGCGGAGCCCTTTTTCCTCTCCATCAATGACTTGGCCTTTTCAAGGGTCCCTTCAGCTTCACTTCACCCCATGTCAGCTTAAAACAGAAGAATAAGTAGGATAAAAGAGTTGAATAAAAGGTTCTCCTGTATGAATGCCGGCATTCTGGGCTGGGATCGGCACCCCACACAACAGAGGTGTCTCCCCACACTCTCCTCCTTGGCCACCACCATCTGCATTCCCCGCTGGATTCTCTTCCAGAGAAGGGGTCCTGCCCCCTGGGGCTCCAGACAAACTCAGGTCTTCTCACCTGATCCTAACAGCATCTGTGACTTGAGCAGAAGTGAGACTGGTAGTAACAGATATAACTTTCTACGCTGCCATGGCTACGCTCCTCAGGGCTTTGCACTGCATTCATTTGGAGAGGCAAAATGTAAGCCTGTGCTGGTGCCCAGTACAAATAGCACAGGCACTACTCTTGCCCTCAGCCCCTGCCAGCAGGTGATATGACAGGCAGGGTGAACCCTTTACTTCAAGAAGGGTTTGTGCAAGCTGCTCTTTCCTACTAACTTATAAAAACAGCCCCAAGCCAGGAAAGCAGTGTCAGGGAGCAGCACTGGTTTTGCACCTTTCCATTCCTGCTGAGCCCCAGACAAAGCAGCCAGGCTGCTCAAAGACCTAACGTAAACAGTCAATGTCACCAGTCTGTCCCTCAGCAGATGTGAGAGGAAGGAGTGAGGTCACTAGTTCAAACCTGAATTACTCCTCTGACAGCTAATAAGTGGCCACCGGTTGATTTAGGCAGGTTCCCTCACCTAGAAAAAAGTTTGGTCTGGAGGAACAAGCAAGGGGTGGAAGGTCAGGTACTCACACAGTTTAGTCCCAGCTTTTCCCAGCAACGCTGAGCAAGTCGTTCTGAATTCTACTGCCTCTGCCCCACTGTGATTGAGAATGTGTGATTTTCTGAAAGCCTTGGTTGTTGAGTCACAAACAAGCATATATGGGAGAAAAGTTTCCAGTCCTGATGTTTCTTGGAGAAAAAACTGAAAGTTTGATTCAAGTGCACTCTTAATGCTGTGAGAACCCCAAGCAGATTATTGATATTTTTAACCTTGTGACTTTTTCAAGCCTACCTCAATTTGAAGTGCATGGGGCTGGCACCAATGTTTCTCTTCCCTTTCTGTAAAGCAAAGCTGAAGTTAATGATCCCTATTTCCTTGTATTGCTGTGCTGTCATGAAGGTTAATTAGGTACAGTTGGTGTAGTGCTTTAAACAAGAAAATTGTACTTGTATCGTCATGACTGGCACTGATATGATTCCTGTTCCCATTCTCAGTGGAGACACCAATGACAACTTCCAGTTTATCTCTGGAGAGGTTTCCAATTTCCAGACAAGTCACAAAGATGAGGAGAAAACTTGCCCCATTCCTCTGCATGCCAGCCTGCTCTTATGTGGCTACTCAAGTTTATCCTGCAGCCGAGACCTTCCTTTTGGGTAATACGCTCCTCGTCTAGCACAAGCAGCTGAAGCAGGCAGAGACCACTCTGAAGCGGTGGGCACAAATGAAATCTCACTGTACATGACCTAGCAGGACCCTTCTCCAGAGAATGATCAACACTGTCTTCTTCCAAGCCTGTCTGCTGCTGGAGAAGGCTTAGCTGAACCTTGCAGCGCACATCTGTAACAGGTGCTTATGTCTGAGAGGAAGGAACTGCTGTTCCTGTCCTTTTGTCATTTTTGGATCAAAGATCTAGATCCTGCAGTGTCACAAGCAAAATGTTAAAGGGAGTGCTACAAAGCGTTTGTTCTTCAAACACTCGTGCTTCACCCCTGCCATCAGTCCCATGCTGCAACTGTTGGAAAAGGCTTTGCAGGCTCAGCAGCTGGGCTCTACCCAGCCCTGCTCTGCCCAGGCACCGAATGCTACAAACCACGACGGCTGCCACCAGCAAAAAGCCTAGAAATGCCACACTAAGTTTAGCCCTGGAGTTTTAAACTTTAACTCTGCAATCAGCAAGACATACTCATCTCTGCAACAGGAATGTTCAGGAAGCTGCTGCACACAGCAAAATGGGGGCAGCTGACTCCACAACCCAGCTCACCCCAGGGCTCTTCACTGGCACAATGAGCTTTAATTGTTCCTTGCACATGCCCCAGGAGCAGTACTAACTGCTGAAGCATTTACCTTGAAGCACTGAGAGACAGTTTTCAGGAGGGTAAACGAACAGTGATATGGAGTGGCTTGTTTCCCTCAGCTCAGCCTTGGGGGAGAACCAGCCAGTGCTCTGACTCTGGAACTGTGAGGCTTAGTTGGTTGGGAGCTTCCTAATTCTCTTTGTTGGGAAGTTTGGTGTCACCAAAACAGAAACTCTTTGTAAAAACATGACGGTATTCTTCAAACTTTCACTGAAAAAAGAATTCAGGGAGATTGGCCTCAGAGCAGGTAATAACCTGGTGGTCAAGGCATTAGACCAGGCTTGAGCCAGCCCAAGGACACTGCCAGCCACACACACACACACACAATAAATGGCCCAAGCAATGGCTATTTGCACTGTTTTTCTTGAACTGTCTCATTCTGCAAGAAGAGATACTAATTGGAGGAGAAACATAAACTTATCCTGTCACTTCCTAAGTGCTTTCAAATACCAGAGCCAAGATCTCCTCTGATACGGGTTTCTGTTTCTTGAAAAAGACTTGTTCCTTTGCTTTGCCATTCCTTTGCAGGTGACTTGGTTTTTTGATCCAGAAATATCTCTTTTATACAGCTATAACAGTTTGTCAGTAACAGCCAAAGTCTCCTTCAACCAGGATATCCTTCAACTGCTCTGGTATATAGAGATGGTCTCTAATCAAGCTGAAGACAGGATGGCCCACAGCCCAGAGGTAATGCTCCATGTGCTCCAGAAAAACACAAGCGAGTTGCTGGACAGGCAGCATCATCTACTAGAAAGGATGTGGATGAGGCAAGAGCCTGGAGACACAGCTCTGTTCTCAGCATTATTGCTGACAGCTAGGCCTCCTCTCCACCTTCCTGGCCTGTTTCAGCCATGGATGGTGTGACTGCCCAGACAGCACACTGGGGATCCTGCATGACCTGCAGTGGAGTGGCCTGGCAGGTAGGAGTTAATCCCAGCTCTGCGATGCCCAGCAAGCTGGGAAAGGGAGAAGTCCACCCTTTGCAGAGGGGAAACTAATGAACGCTAACTGGTCAGCCTTTTGGTACTTCTTAGAAACAATCTCCCAGCTCCCACTGACATACTTAGCCTCTCATCTGGGAGACAAACAAGTGCACACCAGGACAAAGTTCTCCAAAGCTTGCCATCCTTTTGATGCAGCTCACAAGGGCTTAAGGATGAGGATTTACCCTTTCTATAGGCCTGTATGGCAGCTGGTTTAAGACTCTTGTCTCATTTGATGCAAATATCATCCCTTACCATGGTGTACAGGTTGCAAGAAAGATGAGCCCACAGGAGAGAACTAGAGCAAAACTACGAGTGGTGTTGGCCCTTCAAGAAGAAAGAAATCTGGACATTTCCCCTTGTATCTCCATTGCAATATATCTCTCCATGTGGAATATATACAGAAATGGGCTTTTGCTACCGGCCAGAAAGGTCACTAAAAAGCCTACAGGATGTCTCAAGGCTGCTGACAGAGTGGAAAGACTATCTCAAAAGGCAAGAGATTGCAGCTTGCTGCAAAGAACTATGCACAGTGACTTCTTCCCTACCCTTGCCACCCTCTGGGGCCTGTGCTAGAAAATGCACTGGTGCATTATGGCAAGTATGAACAGCAAGGGACAGCTATCAGCTGGGCTCTACCTTTCCTGTGCTTGTGTTAAAAGCATCAAAAGTGGCCATCAGACTTGACTTGTTTGAACTTTATGTTCCCGCCTGCCTTCAATTTCCACTTTTCGTGCCATCTACAAGCACTTGGATCAGTTAAGAGGCTTGCTTAAAAGCTTGGCAAGAAAGAGCACATGAAGCTGGCACCAATGGTTCCTTTTCCTTTTAGAGTCTCCTCACTGCTACACTGAGCTTTTGGATCACAAGGACAGGAGTCACCTCTCGCCATGAATGCCATTCTTGATCCCACCTGGGGATCTGTGGGTGGAACAGGAATAATCCAGCAGACTCAACAATTTTCAGTGGCCTCAAGCTTTAAAGGTATGAGAAGAGCTTTCCAACAGAAAAATTTAGTCCTTACAAATAACCCTTCCTAGCATTTGTGCCCAGGCTGAAGAGACCATCTTTTTAAGCCTGCTCTTTGACCCATGCTAGCTCAGCTCTTGTCAGGGCACATCACCTCCTCTGTCAATTCTGTAGCAGTGGTTGCACATTCTTTACTGAGCTGCTTTCAGCTGCTGTGATAGTACCTGGCACAAAAAGATCCCAAATGAATCAGAGGATCTTGTTAAACAGTCTTGTTAATTCAGCTCTGATAAAGACACAGGAGAAAAAAAAAAAATCAATATTTGTAAAGTGAAAAAGGACAAAATCCATAGAGAAATAAAGGTCATTTTCACGGTTCTATGAGGCCCTTACAAACAATGGAGAGTAAATAACATAATCCAAGCTTATGGAAGAAAGAACTTTTCTTCCATGCTCTAGTGCTACCCAGTGTATTTTAAACAAATAAACAAGGCAGACTCAGTTAAGCCTCCTCTCTCCAGTGAGGCTAAAAGTCCTTCCCATGACAGTACTGCTAACTCACAATTTACCAAAAAAACATGTGAAGTTAGGTCCCAGCAGCAGTTTGGGGAAGAGCATGGGAGTGAGACTACCTAACAGGAAGGTGTTCTAGGCTGCCAAGATCAGACATCAGAAGTCCCCTCTATCTGTGCACCAACTACCATGAATATTTTGTGTACCCTGCCATTATCAAAGGCTTAATCTCTTAATCTCTGGAAACACATGATAGTAACTTCATCATTTTACAGCTGAGATACCCAAGAATTTGTCCAAAAATGCTCCTAGTAAAGTTGGGAACATATCCTGCCTTGGTAGTAGGGAAGGATCCAGGTCCAGACATTTACTTTTTCCACTCCTGGAGCAGTTGAGCAATGGATGCTGATGCTTTTCAGTGGGATGGCTAGCACCAGTGAAATATTCAGAAATTCCCCATTTATTCTGATTATGTGTTCCCTACGCCTCTCCAAGTGACATGGAGGAATTGAAGAAAAAAAAGAATGGTGGCTCAAAAAAGCAAAGGCACAAATTTTAACTGACCTTTGACTCAAAGAAACGACCTGTTCATCCCAGAGGCTATCCAGGGGTCTTTCTGTCTATCCAAAGGATAAGAAGGCAGTTAAGATAAAAGCTGTGTGCTACAGAAGCAGCTGAGCTGGGGATTTATTGGGGAGGTACAGATATGCTTGCCTGCTCATGCTGCAGTATGCCAGGAATGGGCAGGAGACGCCTTTATTATTCTGCTAGTGGAAGGTATTTGATGGCCTAGTCTCAAAAACTCATTCCACATCTCAGCTGACAAGGGGCGAGCACTGCAGTCATGAGTGGGCAGGTATGCTGCCTCTGGGAGCAAACAGGCAGAGCATCCCTCCCCCACAGCCAGGCTGAACAGAGAAGGATGGGACCCATACGTGTCTCAGACTATTAGATCTCTTCTAGCGCAAAAATCATCCCCTAGCTCTGCACCCAAACCTCTCGAGTGTCCTCGCACCTGTCACTTCAGAGAGAGCCAGCCTGTGGTTTCCTCGGTGAGCCTATCACCTGGAAATCTCAGCCCAGAATGCATAAATTAGAGGTAGCACTAACACTGCCCAAGGAGACATCAAACCTCTGCCTCTGCACTGCACAAAGAGCTGCTGCTTAGGAACACGAACCTGCAAGTGTGACAGTTCCCTTCGCTTCCTTCCATATTCATGTCCTTTCTCTTTCCAGGGCAGGTTTCAACACAGCACAGCAGGGATCCTATGCACACTTGGCTTCTGGGTGGTTACTGAAGGGCTCTCCCTGGTGCTGCAGGGAAATTGGACTCCTTTGATATTGTGGCAGGACTGCCATGGAGCCAGGGTCTAGTCTGGCTCTCAGAAATGCTAGGATATCTAGGCCTCCTTTTGAGATTAGTCCTACATACAGTTGGATGAATATTTGGAATAAGAGAGACTCCTGCCCATATCCTGCTTGCTGACACAAATCAGCCCCTACACTCTCAGTCTCTCATGGGAGGGCCTGATAAACAGGCTGTACTTTATCTGAAAGGGGGGAGCCCCTATTACCTCTTGGCTTTCTCCTGAACCAGTCTTGACTATGGCTTGGGATATCCCCTGTCACTGCCTGGAGAAGACCAGTTGACCATAAAGTATTAGAATCACAGTGTGTGAAGTGAGAGAGCCCAATTCCCTCTCTATTCTGGTTTTAGTTCTCCTGAAGAGTTTCTATTCTGCAGTGTATCTCTGTTGCACCGGGAGGGGGAACATCAAACAACCTCCTACCCGTCCCTCCAGCCCGGTGAACCCAGCTCCCAGCAGGGATTTAATGTAAGACCAGTTTCAAAAACATTTCTAATACTTCTGCTTTAACAATTGCTGAAAATCTCCCCATATGCCTGACTGGGATAGTGATGTGCTGCGGAAGGCTGAAAGCCTGGAGAATCCAAGAACCCTCTGGATCACTGCCCTTCTCTGGTACCGACCTGTTGTGAAGCAAAGCCAAGCAAAGCCAGACTTGCCTGAAGGCCAGAACAAGGGCTCCGTGAAAAAAAAAATCAGCTGCACACCTTTCAGGCCTTAAAGTTAAGACATTTACTGTCTTGATTCTGTGATGCAGCCCAGCCTGGCAATGCTGTCATGCTTCTGCTACTGGGAAATGAAGAGCAACATTACCCTTCTCTACTGATTCCCCTAAATTTTCTTCTGCAATTCTGTACACACACGGCAGCAACAGGGCAGAACAATTGATTCCTTTAAAGATGAGGGAGCATCCACAAGGATGCTTTCAAGTACCACACTGCAGAGCTGCAAGGTCTGTGTCACGTACCTTCCCAGCTTTCACATGAGGGTGCCCAGCTCAGCTTGTGGTCCACATGCATGCACATGCTATCCTCATTCTCGACAGGATAAAACTTCTGAAACTCCAGATCCCAACATGACACACTCTAGCTTGGCTAGTGCATTCATTACACAAACTCATTTGCACCTTTATTTTCCTTCCTTAGTTTCCAATCAGATGCATACAGGGAACAACTGGAGTGACATGAATCTAATCAGAGGCTGATGCCACATCAGAAATCCATCAAGCTATCTTCCAGTCCCAACAAGCTTTCCCCTGAAACAAAACATCTTGTCATGGCTTGGAAAACCCCTGTGTATACTGTGTTCCCAGCAGGGTTTCTTAATGGGCTCAGTAGTCAGAAACTGAGTTTTATTTTGCAAACTACACACAAAAAACCTTTTCTATTTAAATACCCACCCAGCTCTTAATGGTGTTTTTCTGGACTTATTCCCTACCAAAACCAACTCTGTATTGAGAGATTCCAGGCAGAGGAATCTTAATTCTCCAACAACACAGAGCCTAAATGGCCTAGGAGCCCTTGCACTTAGCATTTCATGCCTGCTGTGCACAAGCAGGGCCCAGCAGGTCCTGGGGGGAGCCCAGGCAACCTCTGCAAATCCCCTACTCTCAGGCATACAAGTAGAAATCACCTCCTGACCCGCACCTGAATGATGCCACAGGCAAGAAAAAGGAGGTGCTGGAGGGGCTGGAAGTCCCTGGCCCCAGCAGGGAGGGGCAGCAGGGTGGGCAGGCCTGCCAGTGCCAGAGAACCAGCCAGCCTTGCCTGGTGCTCCGGACAAAGAGGGGCACTGCATACCCCTGGAGCCTGCAGCACAAGACGAGGCAAATTTGATCTCTCTGTCGAGCAGGCAACCCAAACAGAGACTCTGGCACAAGAGGAAAATGCAGCCACTCCTCAAGTTGTTGACCAGGAGACATTAACAGAGACCCCAGCACAAGAGGAAAATTCAGCTGCTCCTCAATTCATTGAGCAGGAGTCTTACACCAAGACTGAGGTGCTGCAATGAAGCCCTTCTGCATGCGTTCTCTGAGGAGAGGGCTGGGAAGGGCAATGTACTGGGAAGGGCACTGGCCCACAGAGTGGCCACCAGTGACACCTACATCTCACAGGATGGCACATCTGGCACATCTGGAGGAGGTAGAGAGCTCCCTGGGCCCAAACCAAACATTCTACCATGTTCTGTATGGTGTCAGCACTGACGAGGTGCCACTGCTCTACTGCCCTGGCTGCAGTGGAGGTCTCCACATTCTTCCCATGAGGTAAAAGGCACCCAAGAGTAGGCCGGGGGGCCTTCAACTTGGAAAATCCATTTGTCACCACCAAACCTAGCCCAGGCTGCAAAACTTACTACTCCTAAATGCTGAGTCGTGTTCCTAAAATGGACTAAAAGACACATGGCTTCCAATCCCCACCTTCCAGACTGATGTTTAAGAAGTTTTAATCAAGCCTCCTGAGGCCACATTCAAGCAGCTTTCCAGCTTGGGGCCATCCTGGGCACGCATAGCTGTGTTCTGCCAAGCACTAAAGGCCTCTCTTCCCCTACAGCAACAACTTGGCTGCCCGTTCTCTAGCTGGCTGATGGCAGCACCTGGATGCTGTCCAAAGGCAGTAAGTTTCTTGCAGCTGAATATGTTTAGTCCCTCTCCTAGGGCATGCTCTCTATTACACAGCTATTGTTTATGACCCCAATTATCTCCCAGAAACTGGTCCTTGCCTGCAGTTAATAACCAAGGCTAAATGATCAAGTGTTAGGGCTCAGGCAAACTGGTTGTTAACTTCTCTGTCGACTAAGTTCAGAGTCTTTTACTGCTATTAGAAACTCAGATTAATGACGCATAACAGAAATGAACTCTCCAGTGACACACCTAGGTGAGGTTAGGAGAGGGGGGGAAAGAATCACTCCTTTTACCTGGAGGTATCAGCTGAGGAGATGAGCCCTCCTTTAACTCTCTTCTCAGCCTCTCTGATGTCTGGGAGACAAATATCAAAGAATATCTTATTTTGCAGAGTACTTTAAACTTTCTTAGGATCTGGATCATGTGAGCAGATCTGTAAGTGAAATGGCCTCACTGACCAGAAACTGCTTTCAGAAATGTATTAGGTTTGCATGGCAAGGTTTTGGTAGCAGGGGCACTACAGGGGCGGCTTCTGTAAGAAGCTGCCAGAAGTATCCCTCATGTCTGACAGAGCCAATGCCAGCCAATCCAGAAGATGGATCCACCACTGGCCAAGGCCAAGCCCATCAGCAGTGGTGGTAATGCCTCCATGATAACAGATTTAAGAAGGGAAAAAAAAATTATTGCGCAGAAGTACTTGTGGCCAGAAAAGAGAGAACTGAGAATATGTGAGAGAAACAACTGCACAGACACCAAGATCAGTGTAGAAGGAGGGGCAGGAGGTGGTCCAGGAACCAAAGCTGAGATTCCCCTGCAGCCCGTGGTGTAGACCATGGTGGGGCAGCTGTGTCCCTGCAGCCCTTGGAGGTCAATGGGAGTGCAGAGATCCTCCTGCAGCCATGGAGAACCCCATGTGGGAGCAGGAGGATGCCAAAAGGAGGCTGTGACCTGCTGGGAAGCCCAGGCTGAAGCAGGCTCTTGGCAGGACTTGTGGAGCCCGTGCTGGAGCAGGTTTGCTGGTTGGACCTGTGACCCTGTGGCAGATCCAGGTTGGACCCTGTTCTTGAAGGATTGCAACTCATGGAAAGGGACCCACACTGAAGCGGTTTGTGAAGAACTGTGGTCTGTGGGAAGCACTCATGTTGAAGAAGTTTGTGGAGGACTGTCTCCTGTGGGTGAGACTCCACACTGGAGCAGGGGAAGGAGTCTTCCACTGGAGAGGAGGAAGCAGTGACAGAAACCATGTGATGAACTGATCATAACTCCCATTCCTGTCTCCTTATGTCTCTGAGGGGGAGGAGGTAGAAAATTGGGAATAAAGTTAAGTGTGGGAAGGAGGGAGGTGTGGGAGGAAGGTGTTTTTTTAAGATTTGTTTTACTTCTCATTATCCCACTCTGATTTTGCTTTGTAATAAATAATCTCTTCAAGTTGAGTCTGTTTTGCTTGTGATGGTAATCAGTGAGTGATCTCTCCCCATCCTTATCTCAGCTCATGAGTTTTCATTGTATTTTCTCTTCCCTGTCCAGTTGAGGAGGGGACTGAAAGAGTGGCTTTGGTGGGCACCTGGCATCCAGCAGGGTCAAACCACTACAAGGCACCTCTTCCAAACTGTAACTCCCACCCTAATATTTCAGATTTCCAACAGTCAACAAGAGCTGGTGAATTCTGCAAACCCCTGCAGGGCAGGAAAGCAAGATGGCACTTCAGAAAGAAAAGTTATATAGAACGAACATGCACAGAAATGAATTTCAGATTTCAAAGAAGGGAGATATACACCCAATAACAGATGTATTGTCAGCTTTTCCCAGCCTACTCCTCACTGGTTCATCTGTAAAGAAGCGCTCCAACAACTCCTCAGAAAATAGTTTCCATCCAGAAAATGCTGATGCTGAATGCCTTTCACAGATGTTTGTCTTCTGAACACTAATGGGAGACCATCACCTTTGTGCTTACAGGGGCCACTAGGTATCTTACAGGACACAATTTTCTCAAGAGATTAACCAACTTCTACCCATAAAGTGGAGAAGTCCGACTTTGGGGAGTTACCACTATGGCCTTGGCAGTTGCTTTGACCCAATCCATACAGAGATGCTCTGAGAGTGCCAGAAAAATAAACCCTGGCAGTGCAGCTGTGCAACCCTGGGATCTGGGACAAATGGACAATGACATGGGAAGAGGGAGAGTAGCTAGAACAAGCATAGGGATTTATGTCTGGATATACATAACAGTAGGAGTTGGTGCCTACAAATGACTTTGGGTGTGATGAGCTCAATGCCAGAATCTTGGAGTATGATTATCTCCTCCTGCCACCACAGATATGCAGGGAATGGGAAAAGTGTTGAAAGGTCTTCTGCAGCCAACCTCTCCTGCTCAGACCCGTCCCTTCAGCTCTCTTCTGGGACAGATGATAGTCTAGATTCCTCCTTTTCAAAATCTGCCATATACTGTCCAAAAGACATTTATTCTCCTACCACTCCATGCATCAGCTGGGAAAAGGCAGACAAGGAAGGAAAACTGGGAACAGAAGAGGGCACTTTTCCCTGTCTGATCAACTGCTGGATGACAGAAGGCCACAGATGTGTGTCACCATGTGTGCCAGCCAGGTAGAGATGGACACCTCTTCTATCAGTAGATGGTGAACGAAACACAGTGATACAGGAAGAAACAGATTTTCTGGTGATGTGAAGAGGATGCAAGGATCATCCTGCACTTAGAGAGCAGCACTCAAAGCATGCAACATTTCTCACAAAAGTTTGCTAGTACTTTTTCTGTGCTGCCCAATCCATTCTCAGCCACAACCCTCATACCCACGTGAACACAGTGACACTAATGAAAACAGAGTGCTATTTATTGTGTCTGGGCTGCCATCAAGGGAGAGGGTCTGTCAGCAGACACACCAGCACTCAGCTGCCCCACAGAGACATCTGAAGTGCAACTGGAAGAAGCACAAACAAAAGCTTTGGTGTGAGGCCGTGCCTGTAGGACAACAGCCATCAGCTAGGGAGCCTGTGGGTTGGCATGGTCCCAGTGGGAGCTGAGTGGCTGCTGAGTCCTCAGGTGCGGTCCTCTACCAGGACCTGGTAAGAGTAACCAGGCCACCACTCTTTGAGACTGCTCAGGCAGCTTTAAAAACACACTCTTTCATCCTTATGCATGGATTTACTTATTCATGTATTCTCAACAGAAGCACCAACAGCCATAATTGGCTCCATTACTGGGTTATTAGAGCTCTCAGTCACTGCCTCTGCAGCTTCGCACGGTGCTGGGGGAATGCACAGGA
Organism: Picathartes gymnocephalus; assembly: GCA_013390045.1. Lineage (NCBI taxonomy): Eukaryota > Metazoa > Chordata > Aves > Passeriformes > Picathartidae > Picathartes > Picathartes gymnocephalus. The sequence continues at coordinate 208,481 of WEKY01059059.1, forward strand.
AGAACAAACAGGGCAGAGGCACAGCCAGTGGCAGGGGCTTTAAAAATCCATTAAACTGTTGCTGTGGCAACTAAAACAAAATTTCTGGCAGGAGCTACTATATGTGGAGAACTGTAAACTTCTCCATTTGTGGAAAACATTGGTCATGTCTCTGAAAGGGAGGTGGAGGAAAGACAGAAAGAATGGCTCTTTTCAGAGACTGTTACAGCAAGAGCCAAAAACAGTCTGCTTACAAATTTATTCTTATGGGAAGGCCTGACGATGGTTGGATTCTACATACCAGAGCTTCCCAGGAGCCAGTGCACTGAGACAGAGCTGGCATGTTTGGAGGAGCATTTCTAGGTATTCAGCCCAGCTGGCCTTGAATGCCAGGAAAGCCACTGAACTGCAGCACAGACACAGCGCTGCAGTTGACTCACTTCTACCTTCACCTGCCTCCTCTGCCCCACAACATGTACAGGGTCTCCATGGAAAATTGAAGCTTGCCTGGGAATTAGCTTTCATTAAGATGATAGATTCTGGAACACCAAAGTTTCCATCCATAAACAGTGGGAAATGAAAAAGCAGTTGTTAGGTCTGGAAAAACTAAAATTCTGTCAAGACAGGCTGTTCCTGGTCTCAGAAAACACCACAAGTTTTCAAGAGTGGTCAGTATGGCAGTAACTACCTGGATGAAATGTCATATATCCCAACTTCAGAAGGTGGCCACTACTTTAATATCACAACAGGGGTTGCAAACTTTCAGGCATCTTAAGTTCGCATTTAATTATAATGTAGGACCTGCAAAAGCAGTATCAGTGTTGATTTAATGTTGATTGATTTATGCTAAACAAGGTGTGCTGTGCCACCTGTTTCATTTTCTGGGAGATTCCCTCACATCATGTCTTAGCCTGCTTAGCTAACACAGACCAATAGCCCCACACCCAGCCTTTCCTTTTCAAGGATCACGGTTTGTCAGTTTGTTACTTATGAAGCAACTCAGTTTGGAAATTCAGAACAGCAGAGATTCCTGATGTGTAATTCTGAATTCTCTCAAGTTTAGTGTATAGGTTGGAGCTACCAAACGGGCACTTTGCAAAAAGATTCAAGAGTGACAGTGGATGCTGCCAGCAGAAAATTTGCCTACTGAGAGATACTGTATAGGCAAAATGACTGATGACAATATCCAGCTTTTCTCTGGAGTCAGCAACTTAACTACAAAGACTTTATTGGAAGTTAAGACTCACTTGTGGGATTGATTTCCACTGTGAAAGGAGGAGCAGAGGGAACAGGAGGACAAAGATATGAGGACTGGTGTTGGGTCAGCACAGGGGAGCAGCATCCCAGCAGCCCCATTGTAATGCTACCAGTCACCTCTCCTCTGTCTCCTGGTGACATACAGCCTCACAGCTTCCTGACCCTGGCTCTCATGGCTCACATGACTTCACTGCATTAATGACCTCAGTGAGAATTTTTTAAGTTGACTGACAGAAACCTGGAAAAAAAACACCTAGGAGCTCTGAAATTGCACCATTGCCAAAGGGGAGCTTAATACAGGGCAGGAAAGAGGCACTGGCTAAAGGCACAGGAGATCTTTAAATAGACACCCTCGGTCTGGTCTGTAGAGCATTAAGGATTGTGGTGAGTCTCTGAGGTCAAGGTAAGAAATTAATACTTACAAAGCTCAGGGAGGCTTATGCTTACAATACAGCACTAATTATCCTGTTAATCAAAGTAAAATTCCTTCAGCTTTGCAAATCCAGCCAGCAAAAGGCTGCAGATCCACAGCTCAGACACTTAACCACCAACTCCCTATATACTAGGAAGCGAACGAATAGGAGGGTTTGAAAGGCTTTGAAATTTTACTCCATTCTACCTCCTTCAAACCTTCTGCCTTCATTTCTACCTTGCACCACTTGGATAAGAAATTGTTAACCAGGAGCTTTAGAGAAAAAATGTAAGATGCTACCTTTCTGTAGCTTTTAAAATCTTAAATCTGTAGTACATGAATGTTGTTTGTCTAGACAAAAATCTTTTGTTGGCATAAACATCGCCCTCAATCCATACTTCTGTCATGCACTTAAGTGTCTATCATATATCAAAACCTTACATATTCTATTTTGGTCAATGGAGTTCATGGTGTGGTTACTTCTAGTGAACAACAGAATTTTTTTCACTGCAAACTACTTCTTTTAAAGTACCTTGCTGCTTTGAGACACACAGACTTTGGTTTAAATGCTACAGTAAGGAAGGAAAAAACAGTCTATCAAGCAAGAGAAAGGCAGACCACCACACACAGATCACTTCTCAATTTCCAGAGTCACTGATGCGGTGAGGATATATGTTGCTTGAGAACAGGCTTGTCACTGGCTTTGGGTGGTGAAAGATCAGCAGCAGTTAAGGTTGGCTGGGAAATTTTCACTGTGCACAAATGACAATTTGAGTCTTGACATTAGAGCTGTAAACACCTGCATCTAAGCATTTCCCAACTTGGAAGCAGTCCTAGGTCTTGAAAAAAGAGCCATAAATTAGGACCCTACCATAGCTAATTAGGTAAGTACAAGTTTTACTTTAAATTCATAATTTTGAGGTCAGACCCTCATTTGTTTAAAACTTCTTTTTAATTATGAAGAATTAAATAGTAGAAATTATAGTGAAGCACACAAGCTATACATATGATGTCTCTGACTCTGGAATTACCAAATATGAAGAGTGCTTTTTTCAGGCTGATCTTCCCATATACAAATATAAAACCACAGGATAATAATTTCCAGTCTGCCAGTGTCAGGTATGGTAGTGGAGGTGCCACAGCTAAGCACATTTTTTTGTTATTATAAAAGTAACCAAATCCCATCTTAGAAACAGTTAGGTTATTTGTCCTGGTATTCTTACTTGGATATCTAAGTATAAAACTGGTTTTTTTTGCTCAGAAACTTAATTTGCAGCCTAAATTTATTCATGGGCCATTTATACCCATTTCCTCTCGTGACAATGTTGTCTTTCAGTTTAAATTGCTGTTCTCCCTCCCTGGTGTTTACTCCTCTGACGTATTTATAGAGAGCATTCACATCTCCTTCTCAGATTCTGTTTTCCTGCATTAAACAAGCCAAACACTTCTAGTTCTCATGTATACAATGGATTCTCCATTGTCCCCCTCATCCCAGAAGCCTTCCCCTTTATATGGCAGTCTGATGTTGATTTCCTTGTACATGGGTGTTTGGTAGTGCGCAGAGAACTGACATAGCCATGATACTGTCTTCTCCCTAAAGGGACAACCTGCCTTATACAATCTAGGATTGCATCTGGTTTTCAGTATACTGATAAGGTATAGGAATTTCTTTCATTAACTAACATACTCTAACCTCTAACCCTTCTCTTCCCTCAACCCCCTAATGAGCTCTCAGCTTATACCACACTTCTTGTTACCGGTCCTTAGGTTATAGTCTTTTTTTTTTTCCTGGTACTGTTAACAAATGTTACATTTCTATTATATTTGCCTTAGTCACCAGTTTTTGCTGTATGACATCCAAGTGCTACTCTCAGTAATGGCAATATTCTAATTGCTTTGTATCACGCTTTTTTGTATAGCCACATCCAACAGAAGATCTGTGCTGGAGTCTAGAAATGGTGCAAGTCAACCCAGGAAAGTACCTGCTTCAGACTAGGAAGAGGATTGGTCTTCCTTCAGCTCCAGCCTCCACCAACTGAGAAAACCACCATTTCATCAGCATGTGGTCTCCTCCTGATATGGGCACAAACTGCATTTTGCTACTCCCCGAGACTCCAAATCCTCTTACAAACATACTGAATCCTGGCTGTGCAACTGGAGACCTTGGGAAGAAGCCAAGGTGATGTTTTTGCATCAGTCTGGCTGCAAAGACAGAGGAGGGAACTGTCCTGTCCGACAGTGTTTTCTGAATACCAGCCTACCTTCCTGTTCCAACTCCATGGGCAGAGAGAACCACTCAAAAAACATCCAGCATGGAATTCTTGGTCCTCAAAACTCTTGCAGCTTTTCATTTTGTGAACCTATTGAAGACTAGGCTGTATACAATTTCCTCCTTACCATATCTGTTGCTTGCTTTTGGATGATGTGAGAAGTTGCTTTCTTCTGCAGCTACCATACCTGAGGCATTTGCAGCCCTCGTGCTACAAAACTACTTTCCTCCCCTAACTACCTCTCATTTCTCCTCTTCTACTTGACTTGTTTTGTTGAGTTTAAATTCTTGACTGCAGCATGGCATTGTGACTACAGCACTCATCAGAGACTGCAGGATGCAACTCTAAAATACAGCAATGGTAGTAATACTTCTCTCAGATCACTCACAACCTTGCTTCCACAACAAAAGGCATGTGGAAATGCTTATCAATAACATTGATTACACCCCAGATGCTTAGGCTCACTAAGTATTCTCTGGTGCTCAAGAAAGCTGCATGAGAGTGATAGTCTTGCTCTAGCAGGACTCAAGTTGTTTAAGATTACTTTGGCCCAAAAGCAAATTGGTTTAATTAATACCCTATCCATATGTGCCGGTAAGCTGAAGAGCAAATGAAGCTCTTTTGAGAAAGGAAGAGAACAGAAAAGCCTGGTCCTGAGACGGCTGTTTCCAAACCTGTTTACTTAACTATTAGCGAGGGTGGCTTCTCTTTAATTTATTTACATAGAATGTTTCTGTAACCATCTGCTCTTAAGCTAAACGAAAAATTATCATCTTTCTCCTGCTGCTGTGGAGACTCCCTTGGATGTTCTTAATAATACAAAAAAATCTATCATTTTAATGCAGACAGCTTGGCTAATAAAAATGATCTGTACCATTAGTAATTATGCCACAAATACAATGCAAACAAGCAGCCTTTCCCTGAAGAGGCCAAGCATAAAACACCTCTTTCACCACCAGGGGCCAGAGAAGATGGCACAGCTGCAGGACTTGGCTTCTCAATTCTCTACCACTAAAGAGCAGAGAGCAGTTTATTAAGTTACCATTATTTGCTTCTCTAACAAGCTTTAGGTGCTTCAGCCAAACCTGCCCAGACCTCATTTTCCTAGGGAGTTTTTCTGCAGACTGTTAATACAGACCCATATTCCTCAGGAGGGCTACCTTCGTGTCCCATCTCCTACAGTTCTCAGAGTGTCAGAACCCTTTATGGCTCTGATGTAGCCACCCTTGCAGTGAAGTGAGATGATGCAGCTGGCCTCAGTTAACAGATGGGAAATTGAGGCAGAAAGAAACTTAAAGGACCAGCAAAGACGATGAAAGAAAGCAGTTAAGCAAGAAAGTTAATTCAAGCCATGAAACCATTTCCGAGCAATTGAAAACATCACTCTAGGTAGGGCCTGCTTAAAAAAGCCCCACCATGGGCAGTTAACTAATAAATGGAAGGACAACACTATTGGCCCATGTGTTGCCTGATACCACTTCAGTGTGGCCAGTGCCAGAGTAACAGGACAGGTACTTAGATGCTCTTTCTCATTGACTGCTGCTTGCTTCTACAAATGGCAGCAAATCACTTAACTTCCACAAGTCAGTTTTCTCCCCCAAAAGAAGAATTAACATGTTTAGAGATTCAGGGATGAATGAAAGAAAAACCATAGTAACAGAGAACGAAATGCTGTTTTCTTTAAACAAGTGCTAAGGGAAAAGGAGTGAGATTACACCTCAAATTATATCAATAAAATATGAACATATATCTTTACTAAATAATTCAATTGATAAAGAAATGTGTTTAAAGAAATATAATAAATGTCTTGGGGATTTTAGACATTTCTGCAGAGAGATGAACATTCTAAGAAATAAAATGCGAACAAATTGAAAGCCAGTATATGGCCTGAATTCTTGTAGCCCAGAGGTCTGGCAGCTCCCATGTGCTGCAAGAAGAAATGGGAGTGGCACTGGCAGCTGGACAGGGGGCTGTTGAAGGGTTACTCACGGGAACACACTCAAAGAAGGAAAAGATTTATTCGTAACCGTCTGTTGATCCTAATTTCCTTTGCTTTTATGTCTCAGTCCATGAAATGGGGCTAAGGGAAGGTCTGCCATGGGATTCTGGGATGGCTCATATCTGCATTTCATTTCAAAAGCTAAAGATGCACAAAGGAGGGCACTTCTTGGCTAGGCAGGCAAGAAAAGTGAGCTACAATGGATGATACCAGGCAGGCATTAATTGATTCCTCTATGAAAGTACTGCAGAAAAGCATCACAGCTGGTGCATCACAGGACAGATCATGCAAAAACATAACCAGCAATTTCCTGAGCTACAGCTGAGGAAGCAATCCATGCAGAGGGAGATGGAGCTGTGGCTGTGAGCCAGTCCAAGAAATGCAGGGAAATATAGGAGCTCTACCCGCCGATGTTTTATACTGAGGTTAGAGATGCAGAGAGATCATTGACATGGATGGTATCTCGCCTGTGAAGGGGATTATAAAGAATAAGCCAAGCTACTTTAAAAACAATGCTTTGGGTAGCTGAAGAGCAGATCTTGGCTCGGTTAGGGCTGCGAGGGAAGATTGACAACTGGTGCATAGGGAGCAGCTACTTTAGCTGCACTCATACCTACACAGAGGCTGCAAGCTGCAGAGCTGAAATGGGTTCAGGGAAGCTATCAAATTCCCAAGCCCCATCCCCAAATCTGCCGGGTTTGTGAGTGATGAGCGGCAAGCAGAAGCAAGGTGAAAGGGAGGATGTTGTACTACACCAGATAGCAGCTGCTCAACCCCCACCTCATCACCATTTTTGCCTTGTATTGTTTCAAGGCCTATTAATATTCATAAGAGCTGGTTTATTGTGTTTGCACTTTTCTATCATGCTCGCAGGCCTGATCGCTTCTTGCCTTAATAGGATGCAAACCTCATGAAATCAGATCTTATTAGCCAAACTCCATCAGACGCCCTCAGCAACACAGTACCTCAGTCCTCACTCCTGCTAAAGTGAAAGGGAAGCCTTTCATGGTGTTGACATGTGTAGAACTCTTAATCTAATACGACATTTCAATCTTAAGAGCAGAAATGAATAGGAGTAAAACACAGTGCAGGGAAAGCTACTGAATGCTGCTGAGTCAAGCCCCACAGCATCGCAGCCAAGAGATGCAGAAGTCCTTAGAAAAAAAGCTTTCTAATCCTGTCTTGCAATAAACTTGATCGAACAAAGGTGCTGGTTCATTAACACCTTTATCTCACTGACAGAAGACTGCTGACTTACCCCCAAATGAGTTCCTCCAAACTGTCTTAGAGCACAAATCTCTTGGCTTCCTCCCACATGATAGTGATTCTATCCTGGTGTACAATCTCACATCTGGGGGCTTTGCACAGAGAAAACTGAAGGCAAGAAAAGGCAGTGCTGAGAAGTGGTGATCTTATCCACCATCTCTGCTCCCTGTCCCTCCTAAGCTTTAAACCTACTGACTTGACCAACATGCATAAAATTTCAACTTCTGGTCTTGTAGAGCTGAGAGAGCAGGAGGAGATTGGAGCCTGGAGGATGCTCTGCACTTCTAGGACATGTGCCTTGAGTCCTGCCTTACGTCTGCTCCACACCGGTGAGGACAATGCCATAGATTGATTTTTCTAGATCCCACGTGAAGGCTTTGCCTCTGGCAGGAAGAAAAATCATTGCTGGAGATGGAAAGTGAACAGATTTTGTAAGTCAGTGAGTGAAAACAAATACAAAATGTAGAGTGTCATACTGCCGCTCAGTCATTTTCCTAAGTAGAACAGTAAATTAACACAATAATTTCAAAAGAATTTCCAGCTGCAATAGCTAACAAGGACCTCAATAGGAGGCTCTTACTCACTGAATAAGAGCTGCTCAGATCTTGACACTGAACTGCCCAAATTCTTTCTGCTTAATTCATGACCTTCACACTGGATCAACAACAACTGATAGCAATTTGACAGAAAATTGCTGACCTAATACTCTAGACACTTTGCCAGTCAAGTTTGATACAGAATGGTTCTGTGGTGAATATCTCCCACTCTCAATACACGGGAGCATGAGCTCTTGCCAAAGATCACATCTTATTCTTGGCACATAGTTAAGAAAATGAGACTAGGCCCATATGGCTCCAAATTGCTGACAGCAGAGCTGGGATTCAGTCATAGCCTTTCTCATTGTGGAGGGGTAAAAAGCTCTTTCAAATAACCCACATTACCAAAAGGTCCCAAGTACAAGAGCTCAGGGAGTATCTTATCTTTAGTAATTTTTACAGGCTTCAAAATATCATTTTAAGAAATTTGTTATGTGAACATCAAAGGAAGGGAGAAATCTGTTGCTATTATTATCTATTCAAACTTACAGCAAGGAAATTCAGCCATACTGTACGACCATTATCTCTAACTACAAGGATTCTTCCGAATGAAAGGATTAAGGGGAACTGGTGTTGTGATACTGGTACTGGTACTAAAGGATAGCTGTGAAATTTTAAAAAAATACTCAGATATTTAGATTTTCAAATTACTGTAAAAGGTATGTGCTGTAATTTATAGCCAGTGGAAACTTCAAAAGTTAGTGGGACAAAAGTAGATTATTGTATCGACTACGGCTTTGTACAAGGGTACCACCCCAATTCAGCATGCCAATGTATAAGGTTGGGAGGGACAGGGAATTCTGATACATAAGACAGTTTTAGAAACACTGTTCATCTCAGCTTAATTGCCCCTGTCTCTGAATCAAGATATCTCTGGTTAATTCACAGACCTCACAAAAGGTTTCTCTAAAACATGGGAAGAGGTTCTCCATAGGAATAGGTTCTTGGAGCAGTATTACAGTGTATTGCAGCAGCTGCTACCACAGGGTTGTATGTGCAGCACACCGAAATCATCCTAGCAGAGTATGATAAAGAATGCCCTCTGCATCCCAGGTATCTTAAACAAATGCAAGCTTTCCCAAGCCTTTCAATCAGTGTCACAGATACACAAAACCACCCTTCAACACCATGTGGCTGTCATTACTTGTGTAGTGCCTGGAGAAAAAGATGTGTTGTGCTTTCCCTGTTGCATTCAACTAAAACTTCAAGAAACCTGTTCCTCAAGCTGTGCCAACATCATTTAAGTTGTTGGTAAGGAGGTAAACAACAACAACCACAAAAAAATCGTGTTAATTTCAAGCTCCATTAGAAATGCACGGTTTGGCAGCAAGAAAAATCAATGTTTGTCCAGTGGAAAAAAAATAAACCACCAGCACTGATAGGGACAAAGGGCAAATTTTAAGAGGATGTAAAAATCTTGGTACTCAATATCTTCTGAGCCGGGGAAAAATTATTTTCTTATCACAGAGACTACTTGATTCTGACACAGGGAGTACTTTCATGCAAATTATCCAGTCCCAGATACTGTCTGGCAAGGTTTTCCTTCTTTACAAATCTGATCATCCTCCCTGGCCTCATTTAGGGAAGCAGCATTTTAATTTCTGAGAAATAGCAGGTCTCTATTAGACCCACAGTTTGTTCATCTTCAGGAAAAATCACAGTCATTTGCTGCCATGACTATGTTAATTCGTTTAAATGCAGCAAAACTCTAAAGCTCTGGGCCCTCCCAAAGCACCAGTGTGCATTAGGCTAAACTGCAACCTGCCTCATGTACGAATTCACCAAACATTAGGGCTGCTGCCTGATGGGAAAATCCCAAAACTTGCACTCCCCAGCAGCCTACTTGTGTGCTGGGGCCAGACCCTGCCCTTGGCTATGCAAACCCAGGAAGCACCTCCCGCTTTTAATGGGCTCTGCATGACCAGGAGCCCGCCCCTGTGGCAGAACTCAGCTCTACAGAGTTGCTTGGAGCATGGTGACCAATCCACCCCCTGCAGCTGCCATCTTGAGCACCTATTTTTCCTTAGAGAAACACTAAGATAACCTCCTGGAGAAAAAACAAACAAACAAACAAACCCCAAAAACCACCAAAACAACAACAACAATAAAAAAGGCAAGCCAGAAAGCCTAAACTACTCTGTTTAAAATAAAACAGATATCATCATATTTCTACTCTCTGCTGGACATTATTACTTCCCTGCTGGTACAGTCCAGCATGAACAAAGTGACAACTTTGAGGAGGCTGCAGCTAGAGAAAGTATATGATATCAACTGTGTTCTCCTGTCACAGGCTAGAAGTTAAACACTCCTTGCCTGCAGGTATTCCTACAGGAGTGTGAAGACTGAAGTTCGTCCAGAGATGAAATCTAGCTGTTCTGCTCAGCAGTCCTAAACCAAAGAGAGACCTCACTGCCAAAAAGCAAGAAATAATTCCCCTTTGTTCTCAACAGACTGTCTGTCTTCACTGTCAAGAAAGAAAAATATCCCAGAGAAGATCCATTTAGCAGAGACTACACATTAAATGACCCATACCAGGGAGGGGTAATATCATCCTCTGGCAAGTGCACCATAATTTTCTATGAGAAGTATGACATTGTGTGTCAGCTTTCAACAACGCAAAGATCTCAAAGTAAAGTGGAACTTGTGAAAATCAAGAGAGCCAAGATCAAAATGAAATGCACCAAACACTTTGAGTTAAAGCTTGTCTCTAAGTGTTGGAGGGTTTCTCACCTTGTATCTCACTTATGAAGAGGAATCCTGCTACTACTGAAAAGGCCAACACCTGACAGTGAAATGTCTAAGCCAAATCAGAAAGGCTTATTTCCAGATTTAATGTACAGCCCTGGCATGTGTTAAGTCTCCCCCTCCACGTGCTAAGTTAACTAGTTGCTTTGCAGTTTGACTTCCTGCATGTTTTTAAATGAGCTATAGTAAAAGTGAAGATGCTTAGTCTCCAGTGTAGACAAATCCTACTGGGATATCAAGGAGAAAACATAGGCTAACACGTGCAAGCGATCCACTAAAGTCTTAGATTGTATCAATAAGTAAACAGACAGCTTTGTAACTCTTACCAGCACATAAGAATGATGTACACTTCAACAGCAATACAGCATCTGTTATGCACTATCAGCTAAAGAAAAGACTAGGCAGTTCTGGTGAGGGAGAGTAAGGTCAGTAGCTGAAGAGATTCAACAGCTCCTGCTTGAGAGAACAAGCATAGCCATGTGTCAATTCATTCATGAATTCAGACACCAATTTAGGCTAAGTCTGTCTTTAATTTATAACTTTCTGCATTTTGACAGCCCTCTGGGACTGTTAATTCATTTGGTGTTTGTAGAGTATGTATCAAAGGATGGAAAAGAACCAGCTCAAATATATTATCCAGGCAGCAAAGTGGAGAGAAGACACTATTGGCAGGAAGGCATTTTTTTTTCCCCAATGAAAGGACTTACTTTTCTTTAACCTAAAATAGTTAGATATAAGGTTAAAGGTGATTTTTCATTATAAAGCTCTATTTCCAACCCAACAACTCCTCAAAAGATTACCCTCTCATATTCAAATTTCACAGGCCTACACCCTCTTCAAAAACACTCGTTTCTTGGGACACTTGATCAAATTGCTTCTGACCTTTTCTAGTATGCTGAGAAGCAGTGAGGAAAACAAGAGGGAGAAGGATGGTAGGGGAGGGATATGGGGAACAGGAAAAATACTCACAGAGGAATAATTCTTGTTAGCCTATTCTTGAACAGCTCCACAATCAAAAGGTTTTGAAGTAGAAATTGGCATGGAAATATTTCTGCCTGAAGGATTTCAAAGAATAATCCTGGAAGGGTTCCTTGGGCATGGCCGGACTCCAGTGGGAATTAGTTATCATTTGACCCAATTATACATGTTTAAAAAGCACATGCTGAGTATGCCTGTGGGGTTTTCTGTTAAGCTCATTAAAGAGTTGATTTTGTCCTGCACCAAGTGCTCTACCTCAGTCCTGAAAAATGCTTCCTAAAACCATGAGATTCATGAAAGTCCATAGGACACTGCATATTCCTTAAAATTAAGCAGGTGCATTTGTGCTTTGCTGGATTAGACCTGTGGTTTTCCATGAATTTAACCTTTGGGTCCAGAACGGCTTTCTAACAGAGATCCTGATCGCTGAAATTTTGCAAATGTTTGCAAATATTAAGCTATCTTAACAAACTTTGCAGACCCATTCAAAATAATTTGGAGCTGGTCCCAAGCTATATACTACTACTGATGATGATGATTTTAATAATAATAATAATAATACCACCCCAAGTGTGTTGAAACAGACGTATTATGAAAAAAAAAGTAACTGAGAGAAAGAGCTGCTTCAACTCAAGTTCAGTATAAAATCCTTCAGCACAGAGAAGACAGAACCAGAAACCATTGCCTTGCTCAACAGGAAACCCTCTAGTCTATCCAGAAAACAACATGCCCTTTATAGTGCTTTTTAGAAGAAAAAAAAAAAAAAAAAGAAAATGAATGGTTGGATTCACAAAACTGGCGGTGCATTTAGTTTTATGTAACAGCTCAGAGGTGAGAGCATTCACCAAAGATAGAAGAAAACTAGGCTTAATGGCCCTAAAGATTCAAATTTTTATCTCCAAACTGTTTGTGGAGTACTATATACTTAGGCTACCCTGTTTTCTTGGAATGGACTTCTTTTAGCACTTTTTTCTATGTAAAAATAATTAAACATGCAATGGAGCAAGAAGTGAAATTAAAGCACTCTCCCTGCCAACTCAGCATTCTCACCATCAGTACCTTCACAAGACTGCAAGAAGCATCACTAAGGGCACTGGCCTCGAAACACTCTCTAGCTTGTTAGAAAAGGAACTTTCTTAAAGAATGGAAAGCACTCTGACCCAAAAGGATGCACTTGCATCTGCCTCTCCTATTTTCTCCACGAGCACTTAAGCAAGAAGTCTTCCACAGATAGGATAAGATCCAGATAGTAATTTCTTGTAATATCTCCTTGCCTCCCCCTTGCTGTTTCCTCATTGAACATTACTAGAAAATAGAGGTTTACATAAGAAAATGGTTAAGTAATTACTTCTCATCCTTTTCCCCAAACATACTTAGATTATAAAAAATGTTGCCAAGCTCAACCATATATGAAAAATAATTGCAGTTAAAAGAACATAATTGAAATTTTAGTATAAGCAGACTGACCTTAACAGACCAGAGACAGACTTTATTTCCCCAGGGGAAGAAGGAAGTTGAATCACATGTAGGGTTAATGCAAGACTGCAGATAATTTAGAGCCCTAATTATTTACCTTATTCCTTAAATTACAGCTCAGGAGTACGGCATTCAGCATATGTATGAATAGTTAAATCAGGTTCATCATTACCTGCCTCAGCTTCAGGAAAGAACATGTCTAATAAGGTTACTTGCAAAATTATTAGTGCAAATGATTTACTGAGAATGTCTGTAAGAGGTCCAATTCAGACACCCCATGACAATGAAAACAGGGAAACAGCACAAGAAAATTAAAATCCTACAAATGTTTCTTAACTTGCATACAAATTATCATATTCCATTATAAGGTATTATTTGAGAACTATTGTCATAGTGTTATTAAATATTATATTGTAATGCAAATTCAGCTAAAAGCAGAGACAGGATTTCTCTGCAAAAAGTGATGATACATAATTTCAGAATTTTGCACACTTTCTCTTGCCTCCTTAATGTTCTCCTACTTTCTCTTGGACTCTCTAGAGTCCTGTACTCTCTGTTGATCCATGGCTGGGCACAGACTATGAAGTTCAAGCTTAGTATAAACCACTTACACTGGAACCCTACAACTCTTGGAAAGCACAATAAATATAGAAACTGCTACTGGACCCCAGACTGCTGCAATACTAAGAGTTCACAAGCCATCTACTGAGATAGTTGGTAATGTATTTTCACATTTTCATCTGAGGGTGAGGGAGGCAGGGGGAGAAAGCCGTGGCTACATGAATGAAACACTAGTGGCCACACAAACTACTCCTCCGCTGGCAACAGCTGCCACTAAAGGAGAAGCTGGAGGAAGAACAGACCCATTGGGTAAATCCACTTGCTGCAAGCACGAGAAGGTCCAAATCCTCTGTGAACCGTGAAACAGACAAACAAATGTTTGATAGAAATATAATTTGAGAAAATAAAAGCCCTGCTCAGCTTAGCACTGAAATATACTGATTATTTGACCTGTTGGAGGAGTATATCTGCAGCACGCACCAATTACATCCACACTGTGATGTGAAAAATCTCCCAGAATGGTTCCTGAGGAAGCCACATAACCTTTAACATGAAAAAATTTACTGTATGCTGCGACATTGCATTTCAAGGGGCACTGTTGTTGCAGTTTAATTGCCTGCCCTGTAAGTACTGCCCAGACATTGTGTTACACTGATGTTATTCTATTCCATGAACTGAAGTTCTGCCAAGCTTAGAGCAAGCTTTTAGAAGTCAGCCATTAGATTTCTTCCTCAGGATGCCTTTGAAAGGAATGATATAAGACCAGACACAAAAACTGGGCATTGAGGAGTGGGAGAACTCTGGAAAATGGACTACAACATGAATCCACTCACAGAGAATTTTAGACAGACTTTTGTAAAAAATAGGATTTTGTCTGGTTATTTCTTTGTAAAGGAGTAGAGGAAAGTGCAAGAAACATGAAATGTGAAAGAAAAATGAAGGTTCTTTAATGACGTTTGGAAATCAGTGGACAGTAGGCAACCATTCTACCTCTCCCATCAGTTACATGGACCATCAAGGTCTGCATAGTCCTGCCATTATTCTCTAGTTGTGTGAGCTCAGGGAAGCAATGGAGATCTGGTAAGCAAGAGCTAAATAAACAAACAAACTCACATACTGAAGCCTTGCTAATGCCATTTCTATCTTCAACATTGTTCTAGTGGTCACTCTGAAGATCTTCTCCCTCTTTGCTCTACCTCCTGCTACATTTCACCTGTTCGCACTCCATGAAGACCTGCATCCACAGGTAGCATGAGCAAATCCTGCCCAATACATCATCTAAAGGCAGGCAAACAAAGAGCCCTCTAGCCAATGCAACCATGCAATGCATCACCTTGCACAGCATCACTCTTCCTCTGGACTTCTGTAGACTTTCTGGAGAGAGATCTTAATTTATTTGTCATGTCCAATACTGAAAGAGAGAATGAGAAGATCTAAAGAGATGACTTCCATCTAGGTTCCTGACAGTCACAGAAATACTGAACAGTAGTAAAGCTGATTGATGGCAGGAGATGGAGAGCAGAGGCTCATACGATTATTGTGTAAGCCTAGGTCTGAAGACAAAAATGCAGAACTGTGTCTGCAAAACACAGGAGGAACCCTGACATGAAACCTGTTCACTGTCTTGAAATATGTCCACAGAGGTATTGTTTTGCTCTCAGAAGTTACAAAGGAGAAGGAAGAAAGGAAGAAACAGAAACCACATATAGAAAATTCCCCATAGATGTTTCCTCAGGATTTTTGCAGCTACCGTCTGGTTTGAAATGAAGGGTTTAATTCCATAAGTTCACAAGTACAACACATTTTATAAGTAGGAACAGGAAGGGGAGGTAGCTTGGCATCAGGGTAAGAATTTAGGCCAGTATGCTGTTAGTCCATGAACCAGACACAGAATTAACATCTCATGAATGAATCATGCCACACAGACTGACAATCTGACAAAGCTAACCTGAGCTACACCAAGAAATCAAGTCTCTAGAACTACCTAGTACTTCATCTTAATCTGTGCCCGTGTCTGGCACCTCCTCATCCCTGACACAGTTTGTTTATGCAGTTATGGTCTTGAGGCCCACACTGGTGAAGCATGGCTGACAGTCATTTTGAAACAAGCAAAAAACCTGCAGCATAGGCTGTCTGAACACATTTGGTTGGCGTCTGTGTCAGAGATGGTTGTGCTCTGATAGGAAAGATCTAAAAAGGCACTGGAAAGCGAAGTATCTGAGCAAGAGACAGAGGCAGACATACGAGCAAAGTCCCTACATTACTATTTGTCCCTGAATTAAGCCTAGCCTGAGAAGAGGAGTCGTGTACTAAGGATTAGATTCACTAGAAATAAGAACCATTACATTTTGTGCATTAAAGAGATCAGGCAGCACCTGTGACCAGCACTCGGAGCATATCAATTCTGCATTTCCACGCCTGTGGCACCAGAGGAAAAAAAAACGTTATGGGTACAACCGAATCATACTCTTTTGATGATTCACTCACAACAACCCTAGGGCACAATAAAAAATTGTGGCTTCCACGGTCTGCTGTCTCTCATAAGGGCTGAAATTTCAGACAGCCATGACTTGAGTTCAGATGCATTGCTAATGCATCACTTGTGCACTGCTGTCAGCATGAGGAGGGGAAGAAAGAAAGAAAGAAAAAGAAAAGAAAGAAAAGAAAGAAAAGAAAGAAAAGAAAGAAAAGAAAGAAAAGAAAGAAAAGAAAGAAAAGAAAGAAAAGAAAGAAAAGAAAGAAAAAGAAAAGAAAGAAAAGAAAGAAAAGAAAGAAAAAGAAAAGAAAGAAAAGAAAGAAAAGAAAGAAAAGAAAGAAAAGAAAGAAAAGAAAGAAAAAGAAAAGAAAGAAAAGAAAGAAAAAGAAAAGAAAGAGAAAAGGGTTTCACATTTGGGATTTGTGAGGTGAAGGCAGAGGAGATATTCTAATATGCATCACAGAGCTACATTATATGACAGCACATACAGGTCCTTAGGAAAAACACTTCCCCAAACACCTGGAAAAATGTTGCTCTAAGGACCTGAGCAGAGATGAAGGCTCAGAGGAGAAGAGAAAAGGCAGGATAAGCACAGTGTTCAAGGTGACAAAAAGTTCAGGTGTCTCTTTACACAGCCAGAGAGGTTTTCTTTCATCATTGCAAGTGACATTACACCACTGGGGACAAAGCCACCCTGCAGACTCACTGTTGTGATCCCTAGTCAGGCATCATGCCTTTGCTGGGTAAAACTCAAGCAGACCTATGCAAGCAACTTTCAGCCCATAATTTGATACATCTGGTTTTCCTTCTTTTTTTCTCCAAGCACAACTTGTCAGGAGGCTGGCTGCAAAAATCTTGATCTGCTTTAAAGTAGTTGCAAATGCTTTCCACAGCCTGTTGTTCTATATACAAGCACTTTGCCAGCGTGGTGGGTTTCAAATTATTTCATGTAGAGGGGTGGGTCATTTGTCTTGCGACTGTCCATCTCCAGAGTCACTGGCAGCAAAAGGATGATGGTGAAGAGAAAAAGGAACTTGTGGCTTCCAAGAGTAGTAGAGCTGGTCACAACTTCCTGCAATAGTTCCAGGACAAGACTCAGTCATAATAATAAAAATAATTGTCCAAGATACAGCACCTTGCTAATTTTACTCTTCTGGAAGGTTTTACTTTCTCTTTGCTGAGTTCACCTTTTTGTTAGCTGGAGTTTTCTTAGACAGATACAACTGTGTAGTCCTTGAGCTGCCCATGACACAACCAACCACCTCCCAAGCGTACCTCTCCGGCTGCGCTTCCACAGCAGGTTGCCAACAATGTCTTCTTCAGAAGATATTACCCAAGATCATGTTTTCCTACGTTTCGAACAGTAGCACAAGAGGTTATCAAGCAGTTTAGTAGGATGTGGAGTTTGGAGTGGGGGAGGGAAGTGACAGATGAAAGAAAAAGTTTGGGATATGGATGCAATTTCCAGTATGAAAACAAATAACATTCTGAACTCAGCAATTCAACTCAGTCTTCAAAACTCATGTTCCTTAAACATTCAACTCAAAGATTAACTTTTGTGGGTAGGAGGGCTAGCAAAGCTTGAGTACTGTGAAACCCTCTAAATGCGAATGGGAATGACAAAATCACTCTTAAATTAGAATGTGCACTCATGCCACAAAATAACTGAGGAATATAATCGTTCTCATACTCCCTGCTTGGTACCTCTTAAAATAGGAGAAGAGTGATGTTTGCTGAAGAGATGGGGGTTGCACTAAGTTCATACAATAAAGCAAACTCTAGGCGCTCAGCCTTCTATCTTAGAGCAACTTGCTATTATTAAGCAATAACTAGAGCAGCTTGGTATTATTAAGCAATAACTCCTTGAAAATACAGCATCCAAAGTGAAAACAAATAGCTCAGAAATGCAAGGCATCCAGGAGTTAATTTTTCTAAGTAACAGAGAAGCAGAAGCCACCTACATTTCTGACATCTTCCATTAGTAAGTTTTCTAGATGAGCAATTCATGACACTGAAGAAACGAGAGCATTAGAATGTGAAATGAAGGGTGATGGATGGGGACTGTAGCAAAGAAAATTATAAATCATGATCTGAGCTATAGATGTACAGTTCTGGAGAATGTGGCTTCTTCCGATTCCACTGGATTGTGCTGGACCACAGCTTTCCAATTACATCCCTATTCTTCTGCTGTGAAATTAAACCAGAGATGTAGCCCCCAGAAATGAACTATAACCAAGAAGGAACTAAAAAGTCCTAAATATGCTACTATATAAGTCAACATGGAGCACACATCTACAATACTATGCACAATTATGATTTTTCCACCTTGAAAAGAACATGAAATAACTAGATAAATAGTGTTGCAATGCTGTTGGTTGAGAGTTACAAAGCAGCTTCCAGATGAGAACGAAATAAATAGTTTAGATCTCTGCAGCTTGGAAAAGATATGACTGAGGATGAATATGATAGAAAGCTTTAAAACCATGAATGGGATAGAGAATTTGAATAGGGAATAATTATCCATTGTTTTTTATACCACACAAACTAGGAGGCAGCCAGTAAAATGATCAAGCAGCAGGTTTAAAACAAATGAAAGGATTTTTAAAAATAACACACATTTGAACTGTGGAATTAGACTATGAATTTCTCTGGAGAGCAAAAGTATAAACAGCTCCAAATGTAGTTAAATTCATTGAGGACAGGTCTATCAGTGACTATCAGACATGATGGTTCAGATGGAGTATTTGGCTCAGAAAATGCCTAAAATGCAGATTGCTAGAAGTTAGAAAGATACATTGGGGAATATTCACACCAAACCTCCACTAGCAGTGGAGTGGAAAACACACAATAACACTTAAAAGTCTCAAGAAATCTCACTTTGAAGGGAAATCTGACCACTGACCCAGGCAGATTCACTGTGGCCTGTGGAATGGCATGCCTAGTATCACAGATCACCTTGGGAGTGCCAACTGGAAAGAGATTTAAGAATAGGATGAATCAATTTCACTGGATTACAGAACAAAGGCAATTATTTGGATTATGCAATTGAGAGGAAAAACAGGTGCAGTAGTTCTGAAGGAGCTCTGCCACAGACTTTCACTGCCTTCTTGAATCTTGGGAAGTGGCTATTTTGTGCAGTCTTGTGGCGAAATGAGGAAAACAACCAAGTGTGTTAATATCTACTTGAAGTTTAATTCTGATTTTCTGCTCTGGATTCTGTCCAGTGCTTCCTCCCACATCAAGGTGTAGAGGACAAACCCAGCAACACTTCACTACTGAGTATTATTTCAGAGAACGAAGTTGGAGATGCTTCCTAAGCACTAGCACAGAGGGCTTGAATTCACAATGCAATACGGTGTCTCATGCATTCAAATAATGACTTAGAAGTATAGTTTCACTAAACATCTAGAATTGTTTTTTTCTTAGGGCAAGGACATATGATGATATTAAAGGCATCTGAAACTGCCTTTCTTATCCCTCACCCACTCTTTAGTACAGGTAAGTGCACTATCCTGCAGCCATAGTTAAGTGACATAGGAGGAAGGCAAAGGAAACAACCCTAAATGCATGTGGGTGCAAGTTCGCTTTTGGTTTTTACATGCAGTGATTTCTTATGATTTACTACATGCTTGGATTATCATAGATTAGGCTGCTTTCCTAGACAACAAAATCTTCTTTCTGATCTCACAGTGTCATACAAATCACCAAGCATAAAATGTATTCATGCTATAATGATTGACTGATAATCTCATGACCTCTAACAGAGCGCACGATGCAGCTAGATATGGTATACATCACATTAATATTGCTGACAACAGGGAGTTTACACACATCACCTTTTTCTTACAATACAAGCAAAACATTCCACGTTCATCTGAAAGTTTTTCTCAGCTGTTCAAAGCATTTTGGGGTTGCCTATGTTACACTTAAGTGTTTCACCACTACTATCACAGAATCAGAGAAAAATTCATATACCATTGCACTTGTGATTTTCAACTTGTCTTTGGCAGGAGACAGAGACAAAACATCATACACAGACCAGACAGGTGTCTGTTCCCTGCAGAACCCTGCTTGCCCAGTGGAGGGACAACCCCATCAAAAGTCGTCTCTGTAAAGCCTCAGAGTAACAGCTCAATTATTTGAGCAATGTGAGGAACCTATACACGTGCATCGTTTTCCTGATGCAACTTGCCATTGAGCTAAGCTTTGTTTTTCTCATTTCACTTCCTACATTCAAAATGTCACCAGCCATCACTTCCCAGTAGTCATGTCACACTGAAAAAGGCCAGTGATTCCCAGACACTAATTTCTTTTTCCGGCACATTAGGTATGTATGAAATCCTTTCAGGCCCAGTGTCTCTGAAGACAGTGTTGTTCAGGTCTCCATGGCCTCCCTGAAAGTCCCCTAGGACTGTCTGTGCCATATCACGGTTCTCAATCTCTGCAAGATAGGGTTGTTGCCATCTAGAACTTCATCTCCTCTAGGCCAGGATCTCTTTCCTACCATTCAATCTTCTGCACTTTGACTTCTTCAGGTGTTTGTGAATTCTTGACTAAACCTTCATCCCAAGCTCCAAAGTGGCAGGGGTCCAGCACAGTCTCACTCACAGGGGTCAGGCAGTTCAGCAGCCCAAAGAGCCAGTGCCAGGAACTCCTAGTATTGGTATGGCCTCAGAATTCATTTGGTGTTTTTGCCTTCTATTTCATCCTAAACTTGGATAAACAATAACTAGGGTGCCAACCTGTGATCTTTGTTCTCTCATGCACTATCTTTCTTACTGCATTCTCACTGGATAGATTTCCCCTTTGTTTGGACTGCAAGCCCTACTGGGGACAGAAAGAATATCTCTCATATTTTGGGGAAAATCCAATTCATATTGTCAACAACAATAAGTTTCAGCGAAAATTCTGCACGTGCAGGAACTATGGAATTAGGTATAACCTGACAGTATTTGGTCATAATAGCTGTGACATCTTTCAGAATAATCTGGGTTGGAAGAATTACCAGCAAAGCAAAGAGACAGCACCCACACAGTGTGATTCCATGGACTCACATCTGCCTTCACTCACAAGCTTCTTGCAGTCATCGTGAAAATGCTGAAACACATCTTTTCATGCCAAGATCTCTTGCTGGGGAACTGATGCTGTGAATGGCATGGACAATGCTGGCTGTAAATTAAGTGTACGGGCTCAAGAGAGCCTGGCTGCAGCACCAAGAAAGAGAATACCACCAGGGCAAACAAAAATCTGAAGCAAGGGGTCAGTTCTTTTCCTCCCAGAACTGCTCAGCTTTTTGTTTTGCCAGTCAGGAAGTCAAAGTGCACACTGAAAAGCAAAGATCTAGTTCTCACAAAAAGCTGTTACATTTCAGACACGTTAATTTGTAAGCATCCCCCATGTGAACAACTTCTGCTACTTAAATTTTTCTTTTAAATGTAATGAAAATAAAACTGTTGCACGTTAAACCAAAAGAAGATGCTGTGTTATCTTATTTTCTTCATTGTTGTCCCTGAAGTATCAGTCTCATCATAAACAATCCTTTTGTCCTCCAGGTACACCACAAACAAATATCTGCAGACAAAACCATTTTCAGCTCTTTTTTCATGAGTGAACATTCTTTGCACCCTGTAGTGCATTATCTCTAAAACGTCTTCCAAAGATCAAATCCGTCCCATGGTTCCTATAAAAGGTCACGTTTTGCAAAGTAGCCTACAGAACAATGACATTTCAAGGATCAAAGAAAAGGTTAAAATATTCCTATAAATCTATTCTTGGGACTTTTAAGTATTTTCTACGCAGAGAGAAATGTCATTTTTCTTCAGGAGCAACTGAGGGCTCTGTGATGGGTAATGGGTCTGTTACGTTTTATATGGTGAAAGAAAGATGCACTTCATTCCCCAACTCATGCAAATGAAACCTAATTTAATTTTAAACCTCATTTATTTATTTAGATTTAATCTAAAATTCCCACATCAAAGCAAACAGAAAAACAACAAATACTATTGGGGCCTTAATAAAAAGAAATTGCGGCAAGCCAAAATAAAACTCAGAGGAGCAGCTTCTGCATAATGTTATAAATTATGGCCTTGTAGAGCACCCCAGCCCATGAAATCCTTTACTCAGTCAGGCTGACGCCGAGTGAATGCTGAGGATTTAATTCAGTTGCTTAATGCTCCGTAAATCTAAGCTGGCATTGAATTTTGAGATCTGGAGCTTGGTGGTTAGAATTACGGCAGTGAGGTGGAGAAGCTTTTGTGGCGAGAAAGCAGACAGTACCCTCTCTGGGCTCCCAGAAGGCCATTTCCAGGTTCTAAATGAAATGAGCTTATGGCTCCCACTCACTTCTTAATTAGCATTAAATTACACTCACACAGACGGCAGACACTGTACACAGGGGAAAGAAAGTGGCAGGCTAGAAAAGACTGGGAGATAGAAGCCACACTTTCTATTCCCCTTGTTCATAGCAGCATGACTGTCTCACCCCTGCTGCCTGGGTCCCCCTGGCTCACGGTACATTTCTAACTTCGCACATTCTTTACTTGAAATTATTTGTAAAAGGGAAACTGAATGGCTCAGGAATCAGAAGGAAGATATAAAACTTAATTGTTTTAGCTGGAATTGGATTTATTCACACCAGTTCCTAGTCAGGCAAAACTCTCCACAACAAAAATCTAAATACTGCAGAAACTAATGGGCTGCATCCCTCTTGGCAGTCTCACCAGTGCCACACGGAGGACCAAACAATCAACTCAGTCCTCAATCTCTGCACACCAAGGATAAAACCCACTGGCAAGACAGGCACTCTGTGCATTTTAGTCTGTTTTGATGTTCACAGTTACAAAGTAGGACAGTTACACAGCAGAACTATTTAACTTCACAATGCTGGCATAAAAATCTTTAGGAGTAAGTTATTGAGGGCACGAACCTGATGATGGCCAGAAGAGAAGCTTTACCTCATACCTGACCAACAGGAATTCTTCAGAAAGGAAAACAGTGTTTCCCCAGTTTCCCTTCTGAGTCTGAGATGCCTCTCTTTCATTTTTGTGGCTACAGCTTAGGTAACTGGCCTCTGCTCCTCCTTGTAAACATCAGTGTTGGGCTGGCATTGGTGCCAATAGTGGCTTTCATGGGGCACCTTAGCAGAGTCAGGCTAAAACCAGGACACCAGGAACCAAGTTTTACAACATTTTGATCACCCACAGCACCTCGCAGACCTATTTGTGGGCATCCAGCACACAGACCACAAATACTCCTGCTCAGCCCAGACACAACCTCCACAGGAATCTGCAGATGCTTTTGTGTTACACAGACTGTTTTTATGAACTCCAGATGCTGCATAAAGCCATACTCAGAACAGCTGAGACCACTGTGACCATGTTCTAATTGTAGTTCTAATCATCCATGTTCTCATAATCTTCAAACTCAGTTACTGGTTACATCAGAAGTTTCTGACTCTAGATGGAGAATCCTCTCCCCAGGCACCTGGGTCTGTCACCATGCTCTTCTGCATGGCCATATAATTTTCATAATCTATTGAACTCATTCACTGTTGTTTGCTATTGCTTTTTGTTGGGTTGGTTTTCTTTGTTGTTTTTTTCAAATTTCCTTTCTTTCTCTGGATCTTCCTTGTATAATAAGCATTGAATCATGCCAGAAGACTTTCCAGACTGAACTGCTGTAAAGTTTATTTTTTGTACTGTTTCCTGTTTTTCACGTTCATATATCCTCACTTACCACACTAATTGTGTAAATTCTGGACATCTTCAGAGTTGCACCAGACTTCCTATTTGTGTCTTTTCCAAATGCTGAAGCATCCAATTCTGCTCTGTATTCTCCTTACACCAAGAGTTAACATCCACTTCACAATCTAGACAGAACCCCTGCAACTCTTTAAACCCTTGGTCCCATTTCAGATCTTAGTAATCATGATCAACAGACAGGACTTAACTGAGCTGCGGTTAGGAGACAAAGGATTTTTAGCCCTAAGAGCCTCTTTGATACACAGAAATAGAGTTGTACAGTAGAGTATGTGCTTGAGCAAAAAAAATCATTGGACCTATAAGGACCTGTAAGACCAAGGCTCACTTGTCTTTTGTGCTGCCTGGTGCTTACAAAACATGAGGACATGAACAAAAGGTTCCAACCTTCAGCACAGTCCTAGTAAACAAAAACAAAAAACCCCATGTCCCCTCCAAAAAACAACCCCAACCCAAGCCATAAAACCCCCTAAAGTTAAGAAAACTATGTTATCTCAGAAGTGCCTTCATTACTTCTGCTAAATGACTTTGCTCTGTAACACAACAATGTATTCTGTTCTGCTTTCTTAAAATAAACAATTGGTCTATAGCTTGTCAACAAAGCTTCATTTTCAATCACCCAGAGAGACAAGGCAAAGCACATCTTGCAACGCTCCTATTGCTATAAGAAGGGTCTTCAAGCTCTTCAAGCTGAGAATTTCTTTTGCTTTGCCTTAGAGTGATTTGCTGCCTAAGATATGACAGATTTGTGTTGACAACTGGACCTTACGAGTTTAAGGAAATCCTAAAGCAAGAAGGGAATATTTATTGACAAGCTTATGTCTTGCTCTGGATCCAAAATTCTCTTCCTTCTAGACCAGAGCAGCCATTAAAACAATGAAAACTGGTGATGATAACACAGTAGCTAAGAGGAGAGTGGATGGTGTAAGGGCAGATCACCTTGCACAACTTGATTCAGAATACTACACATCTGCCACAGAAAGAGTAATGATAGTTTGCTGCTTTCAACAGGACTTGTGGCATTTACTTTTTGTATTGAGTATTATATCTTCACCTTCTGCAGAGTCAGGCTGAACAGAGAAAAAAAGCACCAACTAGGATTTCAACAAAGAAAAAACTACCAGGGATGCAATGAAAAAAAAAAAAAAAATCAATCTTTCCCTTCTACTAACGAATAAACCATAATCCTACCTGCACATAATGTAAAACATCCTTGAACCTTACAGAGCTGCCAGGATTAAAGGAGATTAATTTTCAAGCAATGGGAAAGATACTAAGATTCTTCAACATGCATAAGGCACAGGCAGCAGCTGAGCTATATAATTTGAGCTGAGAAGCAATTTGCATTTTGTGTGTGAGGGAAGAAGACAGTTGCTCACCTGTGCTGCCTCACAATCTTTACAATCAACAGACATAGAAAAGACACACTGATGAAGGCAAAACTTTGCAGGGGAATTCGGAAGACAGGCTGCCCTGTCCCCTTCTTTTAGAAAGCTCCAAGAATAAATCAAAGAAAGGATGAAGAGAGAACAAGCACAGGGAGCTGTCAGCACACTGCAGTTTTCAGCTGTTCAGTTTCCACACCAGGGAATCAGGGATCCGTTTCATGTGCTGACCTGACCAAGGAAAACGACAGTGAAGGACAAGGACATGTAGGAGGGTTGCTAGCTTAGAGTTAGTAGTACCAAAGGTCTCAGAACTGGTCTGAATAAATCAGCACAATTAGACCCCAATTACAGCCTTTATGTGCTACCACAATATAAATATTTAATAAGAAGCAAGATGACTAGAAGATCATTATTAATCTGCAACTAAGCAGTATTAGTGAAAGCGGAGCTTCTGGAGAAGACAAGCTGTTCCAATAACTTACAGAGGAACACAAGACCATAAATTTAGAACAGAGACATCTGGAAAATTTGGCCCTGTAACTTCACATGCTTTAGAGGTAGAGATTCCAAGGAAGAGCCAGAAGAAACTCAGACAATGTGAAGAACAAGCCCCCAGCTGAGACCATCTTCTCCTTTTTGCTCAGACTCCAAAGAGACCATGACATGGGGTGTGCAGCAAGGGCTCCCTGGGGAGTGTGGATGAAAGAGGAAGGTCCAGACCTCCAGGCAGGAGTGAAGGAGCTGGGAAGGTCCTCAGAAATGAGACCTAGTTGAAACCTGGAAACCCTTCAAATGGTTTTCATTCCAAGAGTTACAGGGAAGATGTAGACTTTAGCAAGACTAATAGTTTTGGTTCAAGTGTGAAATACAGCCCTTATAAGAGACACGATAAGAAATACTAGGCTTTAAAAGATTTTTTTTTTTAAAGGCTTTACAGAGTAAAGCAGATTCCAGCTAAAGCAATGCCCTTAAAGTGGCTAATGAAATTCTTTAAAATTCTGAGACATGAGATAAAAGACACAGGAGGACGTTAGAAATGAGAAGTTAAATTACAGAACTTCCTCAAAGCAGAGGAAATTGTTCTCTGTAGTTGAGGAGATAAAAAGGATACGGAAACTAAAATAGAGGCTTAAAAAAGGCCTTTTAAGTTGCAGTTGGTATGCTTTCAGCAAGGTACATCTTTCTCACATTTTTACTGTACGTATATAAATAAGATATCTTAATAAAAAAGATCCATTAGAAAACATAAACTTACAAGATTAATTTATAAGAAGAAGAGTTTATAAGAAATTCTGGGCCATTAGAAGTGTAAGTAGTGTGGCAAAAGACCAGACCCAACAGCCATCTAGATGAAGATGGCCATGTTACCCCCTTGCAGGTAACATTCCAGTCTGGTAAGAAGAGAGTCAAGACAGAAGGTACCTTGCGTGAGAGGACAGCAGCAATTCAACAAAGCACGGAGCACAGAAAACAGCATGAGCTGTTGAACACAAGCATGGTGCTGCCTGCCTTCAGGCTGTGCAGATGAGAGAGCACCGCGGGACACAGCACACTTGTAGGGTGCACAGATGGTACACACAGTAACGCCTGTTAAAGGGGTTCCAAACATACAGGCAAATGTGAATGAAGGCACCCTTTGCTTTTATTTACAAATCAGGGAGGTGGGCTGTGAGGTGCTCTGTACCCTGGTTGTGAAATTGAACCTGCATTTGTAGGACTGCACCTCAGCCCTAGGCAGGATGGTGCACGGAATGTACTGTGCTTTCAGGGAAGCAGGACAGGAGACAGCTCAGGTTCCCACCCTGGACCAGCTCACTGTCTTACACTGACAGGTTCCCGAAGACACACAAATTTTCAAGGAAAGGCATAAGTTGTCTGGAGATTAAAGACAAATTGTCATAAAGCTTTAAGGAAGTTCACTCACTCTTTCCTTCCCTCTAAATTTTGTTAGTCTCTTCAACGTGGCGGAGATGAGGCACTATATCCTGGGCTGGGAATGTTACAGTCAGAGAAGCATAGCTGCACTATCCTCCTTCACCAGAGCTCTGGCTGCTAGGCTGACAGCCAGGGCAGCCAGACTGAAAAGCTGCTTGCAGAGACAGCAGACACCTGACAAAAAGTCACCCTGGCTGATAAGGCACTGTTGCAGCACACAGCATTCTTCCCAGTTGTCAGAAGAGGTCCTTCCTGAAAAGTTTCTCGCATAAGGGAAGACAAGCAGACTCTCTTTGTTTCAGGAGGACAGAGAAAGAAAAAAGCTGAAGAAATGCATTATTGAAAACCAAGAAATTCTATTATTATGACTACACCTTTAGAATTACAGAATTTTAGAATGGTTTGGGTTGGAAGGGACTTTGAAGAGTATCCAGATCTGAACCCCCTGACATGGGTAGGGGCACCTTCCTACAGACCAGGTTCCTCAAAGCCCCATCCAGTCTTGCCTTGAACACTTCCAGTGGTGGGGCATCCACAACCTTGCTGGGCAACCTGTTCCAGTGCTTCACCACCCCCACAGTAAATAACTTCTTGCTAACATTTAATCTAAACCAACTCTATAACAGTTTGAAACCATTCCCCACTGTCTTGTAACTACTGGAAGGTTGCAAAAAAGTCTTCCTGAAGCCTTCTCTTCTCCAGGCTGAACAGTCTCACCTCTTTCACCCTGTCTTCACAGGAGAAGTGCTCTAGCCCTCTGATCATCTTCCTCACTTTCCCCTGAACCTGATCCAGCAAGTCCATGTTCTTCTTACACTGGAGACCGCAGAGCTGCGACTCAGTACTTCAGGTTGGGGTTTCATGAAAATGGAGTAGAGGGGGAGAATCATCTCCCTCAACCCGCTGTCCACATGGCTTTTGGTGCAGTCCAGCACATGGTTGGTTTTCTGGGCTGCAGGAGCATGGGTTGGGTCATGTTAGGCTTTTCATCCACAAACACCCCACAGTCCTTCTCCTCAGGGCTGCTCTCAATCCATTCTTTGCCCAACCTGTGTTTGCACTTGGGATTGCCCCAACCCACGTGCAGAACCTTGTACTTGGCCCGGTTGAACTTCATGAGTTACACACAGACTCACCTCTCAAGCCTGCCAAGGTCTCTCTGGAAGTCATCCCTTCCCTCCAGAGTGTCAATCACAGCACACAGCCTGGTGCTGCCAGCAGCCCTGCTGAGGGCGTGCCAGTCCCACTGCCCATGTCACCGACAAAGGTGTTCAGCAGTGCCGGTCCCAGTACCAACCCCTCAGGAATGCCACTCGTCACTGGTCTCCACCTGTACATTGAGCTGTTGACTGCAACTCTTTGAGTGTCACCATCAATTCCCTATCCACCAAGTGATCCAAATAAGTTGTATCTCGATGCATGCTACTGACTGAGCTTGTGTTTTGGCACTTTCACAACACAAGCACTTTTAGAGAAATGCCAAGTCTCCCAGAGTTAGCATTCCTCTTTTCAGAAGCAGGCTGGGCTGTTTTGAAGTACTGTGCAGAACATTTCGTATATGTCTCTATATGATGAACTAGAAAAGCCACAACCCAAGATGGATTAAATTGGGAAAAGATATTATCTATGACTCCAGAAACACAGATCTCAGTTATATTGCAGTTATATTACAGAACTGGGGAGACACCAGGATGTGGTATGGGACCCTGCCAAAGTTATGTAATCTACCTCTAATAGCTCAAGTTACACATGTGTAGGACTGGATACAAAGTAGAGATTATTAAAATCAGGCACTAAAGATGAATGGAACTTTTCCAAAGAAAGATATTATAAAACAGGATGAGAATTTGTTCACTGGGTAAACTTGTCCTGAAGCTAAAGTAGGGATGCCTGACCCATCATAGGCAGTTAAGGGTCAATAACAAATTAATGGGATCAGTGGCCCCATTAGTCTTCCCATAATGAACACGAGCTCAAATCAAACCTTCTTCCTGAAATACTTGAAGACATTTTATATTGGCAACAAATTTACCTTATTGAACCTAAAATCATATAAAAGTGATTTAAATGTACTGGACTCAAGAAGCCCTGAAATGCAGAAGGCACTTCGAAACAGTACCACAGCAGAAGGTAGACTGATACCATAAATCAGTGCATTAACCTTCAACTCTTGGAGAGCTGAGTGAGGTCACCAGGGTAATAAATTTTGGTGTTGCCCCCACAGGCTTTGGTGGATATTTGCCCATTGCAGAAGTTACACAGTATGGCAGCATGCTGCAAATGGCATCATCCGCTCAGAAATAGCACACAGCTGGGACAGATGGGGATAGCACAAGCAAAGCTATTCTGAGTTTGCAGCCTTGGAGAAAAGGATGGATAAACAGAAATAGAATATGAAGTTTACAACAATGGAGGATTAAGAAGTGCTGGCAAATTATGGGACACGACATGCCCATTTCCTGCTCTGACTTCCTTTCGTTTTCCGGTTTGTAGTTACGGTTCCAGCTTTTATCTGATCTCTTTCACACAAAAGTCTGTGCAAGCAGTAATGAAACCAGGCTTAACTGTTCATATTACCAAATTGAAATGGTGCTTTCATTAAGTCCTGCAAGCTAAAAAGACTGGCTAGCACAAATTACCAGCTGCATTCCTACCTCTCCTGATTTCAATGATTTCTGCAGTTAAGACACAAAATAAGATGCCTGAACAGCAACTTGGGAGTTATATGTTCAGCCTGCTCATCAAGCACAGACTGGAGGTAGATCCTGAAAATATTTTATTTCCCATGGAGGCACTTAAAGGAAATAGCCAGATTCTCAGTGGGAGCTGGATATTGCCCTCATGTTAACAACTTTTGAGAAAACTGGTGAAAAAGACAGACTTTAGGGCAAATGTAATACTTCTGTAAGTCAGGTTGCCATTACCAAGACATGACTATTGTCCAGTGTGACAAAACATCTCCACCACTCTTAAAAGCAATGAGGATATATTTTCAATCTCAGAAAGACTCATCTTTGTTAAGACCTAGGGCTTCCTGTGTCTTGGTAAGAAAAGGAAGCATGAATTACAGCCAGATTGTTGCTTAGGGACTGCTTTAAACTAAACCTATGTTCTCCAGAAACCAAGTACTGAGGGAATTAAACAATAAACCCAAGCAGTATTTTCTCACTTATTATTGATTTATTCCCTTGTGTTGCAGGTAGGGAAAGGAAAAAAGGGAAAGTAAGAAATCCTGGTAGGCAAATATTCTTCCACAGCTCACATGCACTCCTCATACCTGCACTTAGGGCAATACCAGCAGTCAGCACCTTGCCGCAGCTGTGGCTGAGTGGTTTTGAGAGCAAAAGGAAATGCAGATCAACTGTAGGCTTGGGATCATGTGAGAAAAGTCTCTCTGTATGACTTAACCTCCTACCAGAGCACATTCCTCCAATGGGACCCTGCCACATTTTATAGCAGAAAAGACAATCTACTTCACTGGACATGTGCTCACACCTCTACTGCTGTCAGGACTTCAACGTTTTCCCCAGAGTGCACTTGGATTCTGAACACACCTTGAACCTGGCAAAGCCACAGAAAGCAATGCAACAGAAAGCAATGCCCTCTCCACCAAAAATGACACCAACTGTGGCATTGTTGTGTTGGATTTAAGGAAAAAATAACTTTTAAGCTACTCACGACACAATGCCCTGCTCATTAGCTCTGGCTAACGGCTAGAGCTCACCTGGCAGCTGTGTTTGCATGGACATTCTATATTCTGTGTATTTTACACTGTGAATTTACTTCAATTATTGAATGGGGAACTCAGGTGCTGAATGCAAAACTAAATCCAGTATTCTTTCAGAAAGCAATGTGGAGGAGACTGGTGGAGGATGCTGCAACAGAAAGGCCTAGGATTACACAGAGTCACGTCCCACAGAGAACTATATACTAATTCAAATGAGATCTTAAGAATTTTTTACTGAGAATTTCCATTTTCCATTTAAATACCTTGTGAATCTATGTTCTTTGCCAGTGAAATTGCTTAAAATGGCATGAAATTGAATGCCCTCCCAACAAACACCACCTCACAAGACTGATAAAGCAAATGCTTTGATATTGAGGCTAGACAACATTAAATTCTATTATTTAGAGTGTAACAGTTTGTAATTAGGGCAGCACTGGTCTTGGTTGGAAATGTAAAATCTTTTTGTATCAAATGCACTAGAAGGATCATCAAATTCTATCGCTTTTTTATAGCTTTGAATAAAGAATTTATCATATACTAGGGAACTTTCTTAAATAAACACTTAAACTGATAAAATAAACCTATTAATATTGAATAACTCCCTACTAACCTGCAGATGCCATACAACAGCAAACCCAAGATGCTGAAAAGGACAGAATGGTTCAATGAAAGTTTCTGCTCAAATAACTCTTTGTTACAAAGAAATTGCACTAAAGACACTGGACACCAGTGCAGCTTCCTAACTGGCTACCAAAGGCGCCGCTTGTGCATTTGCTGTGTGCACCACACACAGCTCACAAACAAATGAGACTATAGTGCTATTTGCTTTATGATTTGCATTCCACAGTGGCAACAGGACAGGCCAAACAAAGCATTTCCTGAATAACAATTATTTACTCCCAGACAATTAAATCACTTCGGTTTAGGTTGTATTTATATCAGGGTGGGAAGCAATATGCTGTAACTGTTCAAGAACATGGATCCTTACATGGTTGTTTCTGTTTCATAATAAACCAGAAATGTATTTAACAATACCTGTTCAAGTAATTAACCTATTATAAAGAAAAAGTAAGTCAAAGCACCAAGGTTATGCATCTAAAAGAACTTTACTTTGTTTCTTGCATTTAAATTTCAAAGTCGATGTCAATGTTGTTTCGTATCTACAAAGACAATTATTTCATGCACTGTCAGGTTACTTGCAAATCATCATAAATACACTAGGGTCTACCAGGATACTGATTTCAAAGTGCATTGATATTCCACAGTCTTCTCCCTCTGTAGTATCTGGATAGATTGGATTCCCTAGTCTAGCTTTCAGTTAACAAACTTTTCCATCTTCCAGATGAAGAGAATGAATACACAATGTAGATACGTTATGTGATCCTCGGCTTTTCAAGGTTTGATCTCTGTAACTGCAGACTGTCTCTGAACTGTGTTGCTCATTTTCATATGGACTGACATTTGCAGTCTCACAGCTCTCTGTGAAGAGATGTTCCTGTGCAGGACTGACACACTACAGTAATGCTGATGGTCTGAAGAACAGCACATTCTTATGCACTATTACTCTTCTCATACTGTGTTGCTTGTCATACTTTTCATCTTTTCATTCTATGTTACTTCAGGTAACTGAAGATAAGCTGTCCCAGGTTTGCATCAACCTTCATGCTGGTACAAAAAAAACTGCCTAAAGTTTTCCAAGCCGAGTACTGTGTTTCAGTATGAGCTTGTTGTTAAGCTCCTTCTGATTCTTTTGAAAATAATTTTAAGAACCTTTGTAGTGCTCAAGAGCTGTCCTTCGTAGCTTCAATCTCTAGAAATTGAAGTTGCTTCCTAACATGATTTCAAAAACAATATTTATTTTGAAATGTTTAAATGCATCTCTTGTGTTATACAGTATTATTCCATAGATTAAGACTACTTTGTCCTCTCTACAGAGAAAGTGACAGAGGCTCTTTTTATTCAGAGTAAAGAATCTTATCATAAAGAATTCTGATACTTGATCCTTTGCTTAAATTGAATCTCCATTTGATCACCCTAGACAATTACCCATATTCCTCTTACTTTCAAACCCTTAAATACAGTTACAACATAAATTGCCTAGTAGTCAAGTTACAACTAGATAAACTTTTCAATGTCTGTTCTCCTAAGTCACTCCCACACCCTCTTTAGTCATCACTGCTGCTTCTCTGCATGGGGTTTTCACTACTAATATCTAAACAGATACAGATACCAAAGACATTTTGTGTTGTCTCATAAAGTGCAACTATTGGGCTCACTTATGGGGACACACTATGCAAAAAGACCCATCAAAATTATTTACAAGCCATGACTGGACCACTATGGATAGCTCTGGTATACAACAATAAACACCTGAGGCTGGTAAGGAGAAGGAGAGTGCACTGACAGCCAAGCTCTGAAATAAGGGCTTGCAGCGAAGTCAAAAGCCTGATGGTTTTTGTAAAGAGTTATGATTCTGACCATTTTTATATTCCCTAGGCAACAGTGTGCACCTGCGATCTTCAAAAAGCAATGTACTTGTTGCATAAGTCGCATAAGTTGCTGTATTGGTCCCCTACTTCTTAGTGACCAAACTTAGAGAGATGCTTTCCATTTCAAATACCACAGTAAGGCTACTGTTACAGGCAAGATCTTGATACACACAAAACCTGCTACAAAAGTCATGTCACACTTTCCTGAACCAACAGCTCCCCACACGCTTTTTCCTTCTGATGCACACATTTCATTCACAAAGATACCTCATGGACCCAATGACATTAAGAAAATTACTTTGGTTTACAATTGCCACAGATCAGACCCTACCAGGCAATCTTTAGAAATGTAAGCAAGAGAGCTCTTCCTGAAGCCCTGCATCCAATCCCACATGCCAGCAGCTGCCCCTTGCCGCAAGCGGATGGAGTGGGAATGTGCACATCACAATGAACTACAGAGCAAATCCTGCCATCTGATGAGTCTTTCCCATGCAATTCTTCCTCTTCCCAGAAAGCCAGAAAAATAGTGCAGACAGTTCTTAGGGAGCCCCTTTTCAGTCTAAAGAGAGCCCTTCCTCAAGTGCTGCTTCTTAACACATGGACAACTCCCAAAATTCAACAGTAGGAAACACTTTACCTTTAACAAGCTCCAGCCACTCTAACCAGATTGTCAATAAACAGAGCATATTGCACAGATGGACTAATAACGCAACCCTAATTCAATTGCCTACAACCATCTTCTGTGCACACTCTATTAAAAGCAGCCATTCGGCTTGCAGCAGCTCCAAAACGAGGACAGGGTCCCCTTCTGAAGGAGAGCAGGGAGGACTGCTGACTTTGATCAGCTGGCAGCTGTGAGGCAGCTCCCTCAGCACCACACTGACAAGTTGCCTGCAACCTCACCCCTGTGTGTGGTGGCCTGCAGCCACCTCAGTGGGGAAAGCAGCTTGCTCTTTATCCTTGGCTAACCTTTCGGCCATGTGGCTTTTAAGTGACTCAGCTACCTGAACAAGAAGTCTGACAGCCTCACCCACCATCCTGCATCAATATCTGTCTCTGAAGAGACAATTCAACAGCACACACTCAAGCCCTGTTAACCTGTGTTCTCCTTGCCCTGTTGTCCAAGTAGCCCACACAGAATGAAGGCTCACAAAGAAGCTGGTATCCCAGAACTATGGTCAGGTTATGATGTGACTCACTGGTCTTTAGCTTATATTCAACTTCTGCATTGATTTCCATATGCTTGCTTTCTCTCAACACTAACTAGGCAGCAGCATGAGCCAGGTTGAGGTATAAGAAAGAGTGACAGGAACGAAAACCTGCTGGTATTATTTTCAAAGTTTGCTCTACCTCTTTTAAAGTCAGACTGCCAGAAGCATTTGGCTGATGCATAACATCATTGTCTTTTGCAGACAGTACCTTTGAAGTGCACAAGATTCAAATCAGTTGCAAATAGGGGACCTGAGGCCCACTGACAGCCATGCTGCTTGGGGCCAGGAAAGTCCAAAGAGCTAGCTCATGCTTCCATCTGCACTCCAGACTGAAGGGATGTAACACAGCTCACGAAGGGTTTGGCTCTCTTTCCAAATGCCATTTCCCTGTCTGCCCTGGATTCAAGGTCGGAGTTACACGGTACCTGACAAAAAGTACACCACCACAGCACACATGCACAGTGAGGACCGATTAGAAGAAGAGTTTTAGAAGAGTTTTTCATGTCATTTGCTGTGTTTCCTGCCTTGCTGTGAGAGCATCCCAGAGTCTCCATGCTTCTTCAGACAGGAATGTGTTTATGCAGAGCCATGACAATTTTTACTTCTCCCTTAATCTCCTTTCAGGAATTGTCACGTGGCCTATGCAGTCTGCCCTCTTTGAGCATCCTTTCCTCGTCTCTCTGCTCCTGGATGGTGTTAGTATCCCTAGGAGAACCCATAGCTTCTGAGCACCCCTTTGAAGTTAATGTGACTGGATGGTCTGTTGTGGCCAGCTGTGATCTATCCACTCCATCCTCATCGCCAAAAGCTCTCTCTAGCCCATAGCTTAGTGGGATTAGTTACTTCTTTGCTACTTTCCCTACTGCATTTTTAATATGTAATTTACTTTAGCATCACCCTGGGGCAAAAATTACTGAACGTTGCCATGGATGTCATCCAGGGTAAGGGCTTGGATTTTTGTGGCAGCTGTCTTCTCCTCTGACATCTTGACAAGCTGTTGGACAGAACTGGTTGAGAACTAGCAGCATTGTTTGCACTTCCAAGAGCTCTTTTACAACAGCCACCCACAGGAGAAAAGGCCAGGGGATGAGTAACTGAGCAAGAAGAGATTTTTATGTTAATACAGCCGTGTCCATGTGTTTTTTAAGCAGCATGTTCAGGGAAAAAAAAAGAGGCTGTGCATTTATAACCAGTTCTTTTGAAAAAGCAGCTGCAATAGCAACAGAAAACTCAATTTAGTCAAAGAATGCATTGTGATAATAAAAAAAATTAGTTGAATCCAGTGCCTGTGATAGCCTCAATAAGCTGAGCTAGAACTAAGACTAATGTACATAGAGAGGCCGTCTCAAGTCCTGCCAGTCCCTTCCAAAGGGATTATGGAGTACTAAATACCCTGCTTTAAACGATGAGGGCTTTCCAGATATTGCCCCACTGCTAACCTAACCTGAAGCCCTGCTCCCTTTTTTAGCATAAAAAACCAGGGAAAAGTGTAATTTCAAAACAGGTGGCATGGAAGGAGAAAGCATTTAACATGTTCTAGGCAGGGTCTTTCCACTTCATTTCACCTGTGTTCCCTGTAAAATTTGAGATCCAGTGCAGTAATTCACTGCAATACCTATGGACCTCAAACTGGTTAAAAATGAGCAAAGATAGAGATGTCTGACAGACAAGAATTTAGCTGACTGATCTTGCATGCAGATAATGAGCTAAAAAAAAAAAGTTGTTGCAAAAAGGAAAAATGTCTATCAAAGTCCAAGTATGCTAATTATCAAGAATTTAATGGAAACTCACTTCCTGACAAATTGCATGTTAGGAAATGAGACAGACAGTTGAATATCTTAATATCAAGCCTCTCTGGGGGAAAAAAATAAAATAAAAGAAAGAAAAAGTTTGTTTTCCTCATTAAAAAAAAGTCTCATTGAAAAAGTTAGCTGCAGCTAGATGAGCTCCTGGGAAATAAGGCAATGCAGTTTTCATCTCAAGAATGGATGATGGTGCTTCTAACAGAGACCTGCAGCCAGGTCCATCCTCCCATAATAACCCAATTAAAGAGTTATCATTCATGCAAGGGAGACAAGTTGAAGAGACACAACAGATAACATGACAATCAAGATAGGCCAGCTGACAAGTACTCCAATGAGTCAAATCTAAGAGAAAAATGACGTTCTGAACACTAGTGAAGTGATTAGGGAGAGCCAAGCTCTCCTGCTCCACCATGTTGACAGCACAGGTTATGTTGACTGAACTGACTGCCAGAGAACATGCAAGACTCACTTTCCTTTTGTTAATTTCTTCTACTGCTATGCAAAGCCCCAGGTAAAGGGCATTTTGTTCTGTGCAGAGACTTAGGAATGGGTTCTTCAGAAAGCATGACTGACCAGGCTTCTACACTCACAGCTATGGATAACCTTGGAGGTTTGCAAGAAGAGCAAACAGCCAGATGAAAATCCCATTGCTCAAGGAACTAGCTGTATTCATATCAATAGTTCTGAATACAGTAACACTTGGCTAAGTCTATAAAGCTTTTCAAAGGTACAGTCAGGAAAGGTTCACTACATTTTAAACAGAGATTAACTTAGAAAGAAAGGAATTTTAAAAATCACCCCCATTTGCCAATTTATTGTTTGGTCATTGCAAAGCTTCACAATTCATAAACATATGGTATTAGAGACTCAAAAGGTACTGTGGTTTGGGCAGCTATTCAGAAACTATCAAGTTCTGCTTTGTGGGTGGTGGTTATCAGTGGGAAAAGTAAAGTATGGTAACACAAATCCAGTTATCCTCTTCCAAGGGAAAGCAAAATAGACCAAATTACCTCCTGTTGGATAAGAATACACATGAAGCTATTCCAGTTTGGTGGGCACAGATGGGCTGTATCATGAATCAGAGCCTCAGTTTGAATTTAATGTTGTTCCCAGAATACTAGCCTTCTATCACCAGTACCTGTAGCAGGAAGCAGGAAAGATGCTCCAGCAGGAAAAAAGAAAAAAAAGGGAACTTGTATTAAATTAAGAAATCCAAACAGTAGTACTCTTCCCACCCTACCACTGACCAAAGACTTCCTAAAAGCTCAACAAGACTGACAATGCAGGTAAAGGGCAGATCCCAGAACAGAAATTGCTTGAGAAATCTTCTGGGAACCAGCAAGCTTTACAAGAAGCATTAGACAACATCTAGAAATTTAAACTAACAAACAACTTCATCCCTGTTACCTCCACACATCAAATATGATTTGCTAGAAGGTAATCCTCTAACAACCAGCATTAAGTTTCTGTTCAACTGGGCAGTTTAAAACCAATTCTTAACTGTCCACTTTCATGTGTAAGGACGAGACCACCCTGGGTTTCATATTTAGACAACTAAATACAGTTTCCAGTCTGAGATCAAAGACAAGGGTTGAACAAGGAGGCCGTGAACACAGGGAATTAGAAAGTGCTAATGTCCTCAGAAGCAGCTGTCCTGGATGTAAGGCACCAGAGAGAGGGAAAACACCACCAGCAACTCAGATTGAGAAGAGTACATCTGAAGTCTCAGTCACAAACATCTCCAGCTGGCTCACAGAATTAAATGGGGGATTTAATTGGCACTATAGAAGCAACTGCATTAATTCTTATTTTCAAGGACAGTGATAAACCTCCAATTTCACATATAGCAAGGATATTGACCAGAATATCTCACAGTCTTTAAAAGGGAGCCAGTACTGTGACTGCAGAGTCAGTGAAATCCCACACCTGCCAAGGGAAAAGCAAAAACTCCTATAACTGATCACTCCTTCCTCTGAGCTCAAGAAGATTCAATTTTCTGTTTATCAGTTACTATTAGTCTGTATTCACATGATCCACTCCTTTTCTCCTAATCCTGCCCTGCTTTGTTGGCTGCCAGCAATCTGTTTTGCAGGAGGTCAGTGTCAGGGCTGGCCTGGGATCACACCGTGAGGTGCCAACACTTGGCATTGCAGCTGAACTGCTGGGACACGTATGGTGTGATGGTACATAACGGAGCTGGTTTACTCTGCCTAATGCTGCAGCAAATCTTTGGGACATCTGCACATTCTGTAACTTACGTTAACAGTACTAAAGTTACTAAGAACTAACTACAAAAGCCTCCAAAAAGCCAGTGCAAATCTAATGGCCTTCTGAGGTACTCAAATGATAAAACTAGTCAGTATCTGATTAAAAAAAAAAAAAGGCAATTAATAATTTATAAACCCTAAATGCCAGTGGTCTCTGATGTGTGATGGAACAAACATAACACCATTATACAAATATTTAAGAAGGAAACAAACATGAGAGAATCCAGTTGAAACTGCAGAGGGACGCACACTGTCGTAACAACATTTGCTGAAATCCAACCAGAGCACCAAGTTTCAACAGCTCTGCTGTTTTTGAAAAGGGACCACAACATCTAAGAGGACTTCAGCATCCAACCAGATTAAGAATGGTGCTTAGGATGGAGAAGCATGAGGAATTCTGAACAGTAGTATTAGAGTTTTGGCAATCCTTAAATCTGAAGTCCGTTACAAATCCCTCTCCAGTGCCAAAGTTCCTGGTAGTAGATGAGTGCTGGAGAGATAAAAGTGTCCCTATCCCATGCAGGTACCTTGCAACGTCAGTGTGGCACTAACCATAGTTCACTCCCTTCCACTGCAGCCCACCTTAATGTCTGGATGAGGGGATCAAGTGCACTCCTAGTAAATACATGGATGACACAAAGTTGGGTGGGAGTGTTGATCTGCTGGAGGGCACGAAGGCTCTGCAGAGGGACCTGGACAGGCTGGATTGATGGGCTGAGGCCAATTGCATGAGGTCCAACAAGGTGAAGAGCTGAGTCCTGCACTTGGGTCACAACGACCCCGCAAGGCACTACAGGCTGGGGGAAGGAGGGGCTGGAAAGCTGCCCAGCAGAAAAGGACCTGGGGGTGGTGGCTGACAGCAGCTGAACATGATCCAGCAGTGCCCAGGTGGCCAAGAAGGCCAACGGCATCCTGGCCTGGATCAGCAATAGTGTGTCCAGCAGAANAGGCTCAGGGGAGACCTTATTGCTCTCTACAACTCCCTGAAAGGAGGTTGTAGCCAGGTGGGGGTCCGCCCCTTCGCCCAGCCAAGCAGCAACAGGATAAGAGGACATAGATCCAGCTGTGCCAGGGGAGATTCAGGCCAGACATTGGGAGAGATTTCTTCATGGAAAGGGTTGTTAAACATTGAAATGGACTGCCCATGAAGGAAGGTGGTGGAGTCACCACCCCTGGAGGTGCTCAAGGAACAACATGACATGGCACTTAGTGCGATGGTCTAGTTGACAAGGTGGTGATCGGTAAAAGGCTGGACTTGACAAACTCAGAGGTCTTTTCCAACCTAAATGATTCTGTGTTTCTGTGATGTATTTAAACACGAAGGGAAAAGTTTTCAAAAGAGCAAATATATAAAGAAGGTAGAAAATAAACAAACAAACAAAACCAAAGAAAAAGAGCAAGGGAGCATGGCTAGGTTTCAAAGAAACTGTATTTCTTACCAAGTTCTTCATCAGCAAAGCTATTGCTCAGGCTGGCAGGGATGGTGACACATGTGAGGGGACACAAAAACCCTATTTCAGATCAGAGGTAAAGATAACTCTCCACTCTAAATCTCGTTAATTTGTAAAGTTGCTGGAAAGACCAACATTTCACGAGGTCACAATTTCCCTTGCAGTGCCCAGCATTACCCTCAGACAGCTAAAGTGCCTGTTGATTCTTCCAGGGGCCCTCATGGAATGCCAACATCAGCCTGCTCCCAAAGCCCCTTCTCCTCTCTGAGTGATTTTGAAGGAGTCTCTGCCATGGAAATGAGACTCTTGAAAGAAAGAGCTGACTCTAAATGGTACATGCAATGAAAATACAGGGACTGACATTTGTGTGTGCTGGCCTTCCCAGGGAACATTAGCCAGCAGCCACGACAGTTTTGTGGTCAGTGGAGATTTGCAGGAATATGAAACACAGATTTATGTATCCTTATCTATGGATGAGGTTGATGTGTTGCCTAGTAATAATGTGCTGGACTGGGTCACAGATGCATTCAAGTGGCTGGAGGCTTAGATAAGCAAGATGATAGGTGTTCTTTCAGTAAGCCCACAAGAAGGTAGGTTATACTCCAGCCAGAGAAACAGATGGTTTCTCTCCACCAAAATATTCACCTTTTCATCCCCAGTGTGATCACTGTGTCTCCATGGGCCATGCACATGTCAGAATAAACCTTCTGCCTTTTTAGTAGCCAAGAAAGATGGGTTTGCCTACACCTTTCAGCACAAATTCCAAAGGGAGACAGGCAAAAGGGAGGTGTAGGGAGAGACATTTTGACAGTATGCAATAATAAAAAAAATGACAGAAGCCACAGACAGAGGAGCAAAGAGCCTCCTTGCTTCCCATGCACAATCACAGATGAAAGGGAATGGATGACAGATCAGGCAGCAGCAGAACAGACAGTGCACTGCCTTGTTCCACTGGGACCACCAAGTATTGAAGAGTATGCATGCAGATGCTACATCAGTCCTAGGCTTTTCCTGAATTCTTAGCTAGCATGGATACGGAAAGTTGGACTTTTTCTGATGTTACTGTGAAGGTTAATAATCTAGCTTTGAATTACCTATGCTGTGACCACATTTGGACTAGCTGACTGACACTCTGGAGAAAGTAATCCCCCTGCCTCCATCACAAAGCGGGTCATTAATTAAGGATCTTCCACTCTCCAGACTGTACCTGCAAAGTGGACAAGTGATTTTGCTGCAGGGCAGTATTCAGCACAGTGACCCATTAAACCTATTTAGCCAGAACAGACTAAGTAGCAGTTGGAATTTACAAATGGAGCAAGACCTCCGAGGACTTTGTGGGTGGCAGAGGAAAATCCTAGCATTCGTCAGCTGAGATTCACCGCTTCATTTACATTTCACAGCTGCCCAGTAATTTCTAGCATGGAAAACATGAAATAGCTGTTGAAAGATCCAGTCCACTTCTCAGGAGATAACATCTGCACCACATTACTCAGTAGAGAGGCCAAGGATGACACTGACCTTCCACTTAAGGAAGGCCACTTTCATTTAAGGAAACCTTCACAGTGCAGGAAATGTAGAAGAGCATGAGATAGGTCCTGGTACATACAGCAGAAAGGCAGAGGAGTGTGGGGCAGGTGCAAGTACATGCACG
The DNA here is from genome assembly GCA_013390045.1 of Picathartes gymnocephalus. Classification (NCBI taxonomy): domain Eukaryota; kingdom Metazoa; phylum Chordata; class Aves; order Passeriformes; family Picathartidae; genus Picathartes; species Picathartes gymnocephalus. Next base: position 250,177 of record WEKY01059059.1, read on the forward strand.
TGCTGGGTGCACTGCTGCTATCAGTCAGTGTTTGGTGAGCTGGTTCCTTCTTTCTCAAAACATCTTTGAGCTGCTTTGGAAAAAGGAGATGGAAACAAGTTTTTAGGACTGGCAAGGGATGGTGTGAGGGTTACTTATCCCACCAGGAATTGCTCATTCATTCTTAAGCCACTTAACTGTGCCCTTAGAAATTTCTTCCAACTGCCCCAGCTCAAGGGCTGTGGTGCCGCTTGAGTCCTTCCCCTTTTCCTGCCCCCCCCATGCTACTTCTGTGAGCATTATCACTATTATCCTCTTCAATGCTTGAGACCTCAAACTTCACTAACTTTTCTCCTCCTCTTCTTCTACTCCATATCCATAACTGTTACCAGTCCTTTTCCTCTTCCTCATGGAAACAGTATCCTGGCCAGAGCTACTGTCACAATAAGCACTGTTTTCTGAAGCCCCCTGGGAAAGATGGGATCATTACATGCCAGGACACGTGCTCAGTCCATCATTATGCAAGTCAGTGCTGGTGCCATTTTGTTTCAATTTGCTTCTCTTCAGGGCCCAAGGATCTGCTCACTCATTATACTAAATGAGGTGCTTTCCCAGCTTGAAAGTGCATTTTTAAAAATCTTACTCTGCTTAATGATTCTTTTTGTTAATTTTAAATGGATTTTTAGAATCATTCTTTCTGCTGGCAAAGGACCCACAGCAGTGGAAACTGTGTGTGGAGCCTCTGCTCCATGTAATGCATCCTTAATGACTCAAATATTTATTTGAAGGAACTTCTCTATATATGTACAGGTGAGATGTACTTCACAGCTGATTAACACAGAATGTCATTCAGCACAGAAACTATGAAAACTTTTCCTTACAGGAAGCTAAGAATTAGAGGTGTTGCATAGATCACTGGAAAACCAGAAATTCAAACTCATGCTGCCGCAGCGTTGCAACAGGTACTGCAGGTGACATGTCTATAGCTCAGGATCTGGCTGTGAGGGAAATGTAACCTCAGAGATCACTGCGTAAAGGTCACCAGCTGCGAGTCTGATCAGTCTGCTGATGTGCACTGCTAAGGCACAGGTGTCCAGTGAGAGTCCAGTTGTCAACGTGGGCTAAATGACTCCTGGCTCCTTCCAGAAGAAGGTCATGGATGTGCCAGTCCATGTCTTTCCTTAGCGCTGTGTTCAGTGAGAGCAGGGATTGTTCTGCCCTGGTGAGGGGCAGTTCCAATGGATGCTCCTGCTGTTCAGCCACTTCCCACAAAGGCTGTGGGGCCAGGGAGATGTGCTCAGCACAGAAGAGCCCAAATGGCCTCAGAGGAGCTGCTTCCTCAGATTATAGGACGAAGCTAGGTTAAGATGAAAACTGATAAGCTACAGGAGCAATGGAGCTTCCTTCATCTCACCTCAGAGGAACTTGTGCTGCGCTCTCCATGCTGGAGGGACAAGCCACAGACTGCTGGACATTAACTGCTGTGATGCTAATTGTTGCACATACAGAAGGAGGCATTGGAGACACTCTCCTCTTTGCCAACAGGGTTGAATGCTATTAATAGTTTAGCCATATAAAAAATGGATTTTGAACTGGCAAAAGATGCAGGAAGACAATCCATATAATGAGGTGTTCGTGTCACGATTATCTCAATTTTACTCCTCTGCTTCCCTGTTGCATTCAGTCCATGGTTTCATCTTAGAACACAGACGAGTCCTTTGCACTAGAAACTGTCTTCTCATAAGCATGTAGAGCACATACCACAACACTCACCTGAACCTGGTGCTACCAAGTTCTATCTGAATTTGAACAAATCTGGAACAGTATCATACCTTGTCTGCATCTAGAATACATTCAAAGCAAAAAAGACCTCAGCATCAAGCTATTCCCCTTTTCAAGCATGTTTAGGCTCCTTGTGGGGGGATAAAATATTGGGAACTCCATGGGAATCAATACATGACAAATGTTTAAGAGCCCAGAAAATGCTAAAATCGAAGCGAAGTAGTGTGAGAGAGGGAACTACTAAGTAACATTCAAATTGCATGTGACATTGCATGCTACCGACACAATATTCAATTAATGTGCAATAATATTTAAACAGTAAGTTCAGTGAATATTTGTCACCACTTGAATAACCATATGTTCAAACATAACAGCAGAAAATACTTGTACCCCTTAAGGTTTCAATGGGAGGTTTGTAGGTTGATAATTCTCTCTCGGCCAGCTAACTCAATCCTTGGACTAAGAAGTGCTCAGCTCACCTTTTAAAGTCTGTCTTTCTTACAAGCACTGTCTGCTTTTACACATGAAACTAGAGCAATAGTTCAAATCATTTACTCTACCTTTCAAAGGGGACTGTGTTTTAAAAAGGGTTGAAGTATAGGAGTGCAATCAGGAGAACTGCAACAAGTTACCTTGTTGAAATTGCACGGCTCACAATATTCCTGGGCAGCTGTTCTTCACTTCAAAGTGGAATCTACAATTTGTACCTCAAAGCCATACCATATAAAGCTAGATTTCCTACTGATTGCTTCTGATAGCAATGGTAAGCACTAGAGCTAAGCTGCAACAGTTGGTTAATTTTATTAAGTTTGGGTACTGAAAAGCCCCGAAGACTTATAGAGTGGACTTTAATATTTCTATTTAACAATTTGAATCCCTTACTGTCTCTCCTAATGTGTTTGTGCCTGTTTAATCTTCTGTAAACTCTTATCTCTGCCCTTCTGATGTATACAAAGTACATTTGAGGAGGGCAGCAAACAGAAATGAAAATTCTTGGTAAACAGAATTCGACACATCCCTTGAAGGAAACGTGTTAGCTGCCCACAGTTTGCACTGAGTGCAAAACACTACGTTGTGCAAGTGGGGGTTCACAGTGCAGACACCAAGCCAGACTACAACAAAAGCCCCACATTAGAGCCTGCCTCAGGCAATCATTTAGTATTTCAAGATACACCTCTGAAAAATACTGACGCAAAAGATGTTATCAGTTTTGCCACACGTTCAGTTTTTTTCAAGTCAATTCCATTGTCTAAGCAAAACCAGGCATGTTTCTGGCTGTTGTCACGTGAATTTTCAATTCATAGAGTAAGGGGAAAGAAAATAATTTTGTTGCTTTGATGAAGATGCCTTGCACATTTTGACAAACTCAAGTCCCTCCAGGGTGCTTACTGGCCATGAAGTTCTTTCATATCTCATTCATTATCAGAGAGAGACAGGAAAACACTTCCTCATTTCTCTTGCGAATGAGTAAATTAGTGAAAACCACAGAGACTCAGATTCATTAGAAGTGATAGAGTGAGACTGGCTGCAGCCACTGCACAGCGGGGACTGGGCCGAGCTGACTCAGTGCAGTCTGCCTGACAAATGCAGGTAAAAAGATTAACTGGAAATTTCTCTACTGAAGCACTAACTGCTTACTGCAGCCAAATTCCAAGACAGCTTGATGCTGTAAAACCTGAACTCAGAGCCCTCAACTCAAAAGCTAGTTGAATGTGTCGTGTTCCTCAGCTCCATCACTGCACAGGTTTTAGATGCCCATATGCTAGACCTGCATCTCCCTGCTAGTTTCAAGCCAATGCTATTACCATCACCAACTGTTACCGTTTCCACTAAGTGACAGCCAATGGCTAATATTTCTGAAGCATCTTTCCTCTCAAGTTTGCCAGGGGAAGAAAAAGCCCCCAAAACCCTGGGGATTAACCTCAAGACCAGCTGTCTCACATTACAAAGCAAGGAAATGCTTGAGATGCAAGTGAAATGGGACAAGCCATTTGAATATAAGCTAAGCCAAACCTCTATCATTCCACTGAAAAATTGCTAAAAACGGCTTTTCCTGAGATTTTCACTGTTACTGTGTACCTCCATGATCAACAGCATCACAAGAAACAAGAGTGAAAATGCTGATGGCAGTTTAAACTCCTGCCTGTGCGGTGCCTGGGCTTGCCTGAACAAAGTGGCAGGAGTGTCACTGCCTGATAAGGTTTTGTGTAGATTATGGGTCGTATCTGCTAGTTTTCACCAGTGATGCTCACAAGAGCAGGATAATGCAGGTGGCTGATAAAGCCTTATGTTAAAATTATATGTGAATACCCTGAAATCCACAGGGAGAAGAATCAGAGTGAACTGTGGGTTACAGCAGCAGCCTTTAATTTCAGAAGTAGGGCAGCAAAGGAGGAGGAGTAATTGGAATCACTCTACACCATAATGTCTTCAAACCAGCGGACAGCATGATGCATATCAGCCTCATAAATACGTTCAGCCCGCAAGTCAGGCTCTAAGCTCTCTGCCAGCAATAACTGATTATCTGGCAGTAGGTTCAAGAGAAGCCTAAACCTGGCAATAGAGGGACTGCTGCAGTCTGTGACTTAAGCATACCCTGATTTCTAAATGTGGCATGCTACCTATCTACGTTATGTTTGCTACAATCTACTGCTCCAAGTCTTTCAGTTTTATACCTTTTTCTTCCTAGCCCCTGCTGACCTCAAAGATAGCAAAATCAAGGCACTAGCAAGTTATTTATTCAAGTGTAAGTCTTGATTCCCATGATGAGTTTAAAAAAATCCACATGGATTAGACTGTCGTAAGATCCCCAACCAGGTGGCATAACCCTGTTTGGATGACTTAACACAACTGACTTCTAGCTCTGCTTAGCTCAAATTTCCAGAAAATCTGTGTTCCTACTGAGTGTGATAATATATTGCACATGGTCCTTTTCCAATGCTTTCTCTCAGAGAAAGCTCTGATCCTTTTGGAAGCTGTTCTCTGGGGAACCCATCACCTCATGAAGCTCACATCTCACAAACTCAGAAGTCATGGGAATTTCACAAATTACTGGATTAGATACATGAAAATGTGAGATCTTGGAACATACAGTATACAACTCAGCCACCTAGGCCCTGTTACCGGAGTACCCATTATTCTGCTGTGCTAACATCCGTGGAAATTAGGAAATAACATGCATGCTGAGCCATGTGCAAACTCAGTCCATAGAAAAACCCAAGGAATGGCAACACAGTCAGAGGAGAATGAGGCAAAAACATGGTGATCAGCTTGTGGTTTTACACAATTCATCAAAACAGTCAGCCTCTGAGGTGGAAGGGTAAGAAAATATAACTCCAAGGGTCTTGCTACCACTGGGCATCACAAGGGATAAGGTAGTAGTTTCTTCTATTTTTGAGGTAATTACAAACCTTTTTTGCACTGAAAACTAGTAGGCACAATGCTCCTGGTGAAAATAATTCAAACCACCCCTTCTCCAAGATGACTGATAAGACAACAGTACAGTGAAGCTGACATGCAAGTGGGCTGGGACATGATGGGGAGGGAAGAGATGAACAGCTGCTCTCCGACAAGATGCCTGATGTACGCTGCCAAAAAAACAACGCCAACTACAGATAAGTCATCTCAAATAAGCAGATAGCAAAGCCATGAAGGCTAAAAAAGCTTATTTTCAGGTGGGAAGACAGAACAGTGCATGATGTGGAAGGTATGATGCTGCCCACAATGTATCCATGAATGTATCTCTGGTGCATGTAATGCTGTGCAACTCCCAGAGACACTACATGTCCTATTATGAAATACATTACTTTGAGCTGCACAACCCCAAAACCACCTTTATTTCACAGCCCATTGCCAGTGTTCTTCTGTGCAGAAAGTTAGTCTACACGAGTTATTTTCTCTCACCAGTACTCAAGAGATATATGGGCTGCACTTCCATTTCATGTTTGGAAAGAAAAATACTAATGCTGAATTACATATAATTTCTAAAGAAATACTATGGTGAAAAGCAATGTTTCACCATTAGCAGAAGTAGTTTTCTCAAACAATGTCATGAAACAGCTGCTGTGTTCCTCTTGAGAGGCAGCTATACTTCAGCAGTGGGAAACTTGACTCCCACACAGTCATCAAAACTGTGGCCTTGCTCCAAAGTGTGGTGGTGTCCTTCTGAGGTAGAGCTAGGGCCATATGGAACTGTTCTGCTGATTCAAGGCAATGTCCTCTAGGGAAAAAGCATGTATTTCTGGCAGAAATGCCAGATGAATACCCCTGTCTTGGAGTTTGTTGACAGACAGAAATGGGTGTGTAGATTTGGGGCCACATGTTTCCCTTTGTCCAACCAAATCCACCGCAGCACTACAGAAAGATACCAATACACAGTGGGGGGAAGCAATGGGTCTGACTGATGCCATGTGTCTGCAAATCAAATATGAAGCAAGAAGTGACAGACAGGAAAGAAGATGAAACGAAAGCAATGTCTGAAACTTTCAGGCATAAAACACTTGGTAAAAGATGGGGTTTTTTCTCTTTTTTGCTCCTGTTACAAAGAAAGCAGAAAACACTAAACCTGTTCAGAACCAGTTGGATTCAGTGACTGTACCCCACCTCCAGTATAATCCATGGGGATTATGGAGATGGCAGAGGGCCCTGAGCTACTACTAGAAAGCTGCTATTTAACCACCTAGCAAGGACTCAACTCTTCGTTTCTCTGCTTTTGCAGGCTTGTGTTGGATGCGTGTGTAGCAGCATTCTGCCTCACTAGTAAGGTCTGTACTTGAAACTTCTGCTTATTTACTTACTTGAAGTGCTTAGCCTCTGAGAAAGCCTTCATACACCACACAGACCAAACATTTCATCTTCCTTTGTTACTGCAGAACATTTAACAAAGAAGCATAGTGTGTGAACGAGGGAATCTTGTATTTGCCAATTCATACAACTGACCCATTCAATCTTGTCTGTTTCCAACCCTCCAGCATTTAGGCTTATACATGAAAAACAGAAACAAAAGATAATCCTAAATCCAGCATTAAGAAAACAAATATATACAATGTGGCCAATTTACTCAAGAGTCACTTCTGAGAGATCCTCACAGACACGGACAGTGCTAATTTTTTTTAATTCTCTGGTCAATAATGAAAACCAGGACTGCCAAGAAATACATAATTCAGCCTTAACCCAAACTCAGTGACTTCATGCTAAGCTTTTATAAAGAAATAAGCCAAACAATTACAGAGTAATATTTAAGAACTCAATCTATGTGTAATCTGTCCCTGGCTAGACACCTTCTTTCAAAAGGGAAAAAATAAACCCCAATTAAAACTCCTCTCAGTGCACAACTGTAACTACAGCAGTGCTACCACAAGGCATCTGGTTTCAGCAAGTTTCCCAGCTGCTGGCTTCTTTTGTGTCAACTAGGATGCAGGGAGTTCCCCCTCAGTCACTTGCATTGCATCACATGCTGTCAGGGTCAGGGTTACACCAAAAAAAGTCTGATTCCAGCTACTTGTTTTCACCAAAACTTCAATTCTTTCACTGTAAGAAGTGAAAACATAAATTCAGTTCTGGAGAAGCAAAGCACAGAAAATCTGCAATGCAGACTCAGGAAGACTTCAGATGGATGTAGATGACCACGAAGGGATGCAAAGCCTCCAATTTAACAAGCCAAATCATTCCACCGTGAGCAGTGAAAGCAGAACAAAGTGGTTACTGTATGACCAAGACTATACAAGATTGCTTTATTCCTGTGTTGGGATAGTCACTTGTTTAAAACCACTACCTCAAATATTTCGAAAGCCCAGTGACCTTAGCTAGCCAGTTGGAGCCAGTCTACGGAAAATTCATTCACAACTCTGCCAAGAGCCCTCCAAAGACAAATCATGCTGGGATGAAGAAAGGGAACATTGATCCTTCCTCCTGTTTTTCTGCATACGACACTGCTTCCCACTTCATATCAATACTTTTTCAATCTCAGTTACTCCTCTGCAAGAACCTCTGTACTGATGCACAAATCATAACTGATGCCAAGTCAAAAGTATACCAGTAAAGCCAGTAACTTCCCATCTGCAGGATCCAGACAATATTGGCTATTGTCTACCTGTTTGTCCACTGGCTTCCTTGCAGTGGCTTGTTTACAGTCACTCCTCAAGTGCCAGTGAGCCAAAGAAAACATCTTTAATGTAGTTCTGCTGCAATATCAGCCCTTTGCCTGTGGCTGACACAATTATTATGACCACAGTTATTTTTCTGTTATGGCTGAGATGAAGCATGGTGGTGTCATCCAAGCTCAAAGACCCACAAACTCACTCTCTGAGAGTTTTTCATGTGTGTCTCACCCAGTATCTTGGGACCATAAACAAACTTGCACTGAAGTAAAGCTTTAAGAATTAAAACTGGTTGCTTCTGTTCAAGCTCACAGAGACATTTTCCAATCAAAGTATCTAAAATCAACAGGTACTTGTTCAGTGCGGCCTTACACAACATTTTTCCAAATAAAACTATTGGATGAAATCTCTCTCTAGACATTCTAATTTAATCATAAAAGTATTTTATATTTGACCTAAGTATTACATGTGCCTTCGCATATGAATAAGAAAAAAAGATAGCTGAAGGATAAAGAATTGACCATGTGCAAGAAGCTGGGGAGAAGATGAAGGGGAACAACTGATTTGGACAACACAGCATAAAGGGATAAATTATACCCTCCATTGTTATGCAAGAATGTCCCAGGCTGTACTAGAAACAGCAATGCAGGAATCTGCACAAATGTATTTACTCCCCATGGCTGGGAGAGGATGACAGTGGGTTGAGAATAAAGCAATAAGAAATCTGGGAAAGTCAGTCCTGGCTCAGATGATTTTCTTAAAAGACAGAGACCAGGACGTGAACAGTCATGCCCAGTGGTTAGGATCAATGTCTGCAACTTTGGATGCAGAACACAGACAGGAACTGAACTAGAAAGCAAGGTTACAGTCAGAATATAAGCTGAGGGAAAGGACAGATACAACACAGAACTACAGCCAGAAGCTCAGCTGTTAGGCTGAGAAGCCACATTTAATTCAGCTTTCATTAATCACTGAAACCAGTAACTCAACATGCCCATCCACGTCTACCACTGTTCAACTGGAAGGCCAGCTTACCTTGTAACCTCTTCAAGTCTTAGCTGAGAGGCAGCTGGTTCTAAGGCCAAGGGTCACTGTCATTGTTTAAAGAGAAAATAATTCATTTTTTGTGAGGGAAAGGAAGGTGAGTGGTTTTGACTGGCATGTTATATTTGGCTTTATAAGAAACTAATTGCAGTTGGGTGATGGCTACAGATGCCAATTTTTCTATCCTCTGGAGAGTGGGTGCAGCAAGGAAAGAACAATATGTTACTTAATTTACCACTGCATCCCACATGGGCAATTTATGGGTAAGTCTGAGTTTAGAAAAATGTAACAGGGAAGGAAATAGCATTTTATATATTAATTTTTATAAGAGAGAGGTGGAAGGGGTAGCAATAGATTTGGAAGACACACATGGTCTTCATGGAAGCAAGAAAACTCAGTTGTCAATAGGCACAAATTCTGGGGGCTGCATGCAGAAAATGGGTGTACCCACAAAGTGTGAGGGAGCACAAAAGGAGATGGCTGACTCAGCAGCTGTGCAAGTTATCTGCCACAGCTACAACAAAAATTCTCATTCCTGGAGGATGACATGTTCTCCTGATGCGGTACCTCTCTGAAAACCCAATTACTGCATCCAGTTTGATCCATATTAGGTATGCCTCAGTGATGGATAAGCTTGGCAATAACTCTATCTGCAAGAACTCTCATCGGAAGAGTGAGCCCCCAGCAGCAAAAACAATTGAAAAGCAGGCAGGAGCAAGGCTAATCCATTTAAGCGAGACTAAAACAGCCTTTATTATTAATAATAACAAAAAATAGGCTTAACTAGTGATGCTAGAAATTATCTGTGTTGGTCAAGCAAAGCACAGATCATGCAGCTATTGAGTGTAACCAGATCTGTGGGTAAGGAAGGAAGAAAAAGAGAACGGGAACTGAGGATACTTGGAAAAAGACAGTACACTATCAGCTCTCTGAGTTTCTTACAGCTTTTCATTGGCTTCACCCCATCAACTTAGAAATCAAAGAGCTTCAAGCATCAGACATTTGCGTGTGCTCCATCTTCATCACAGCCAGACACAGCCCTTCGACTAAAAGAATGGAGAAATAAGGAGCTTACAGATTCACTTCCCCAGCTGATACGGTGACTCACAGCACCGAGGTATCGATCCACAGGCCTGGCCTCTGCTGATAACTACACGCCACAGGGGTTAATTTAACTCCCCACCACCTGGCACTGCCTCAGACACTTTGCAGAGAACAGTTATAAATTATATAGCACTCCAAAGGTGCAGAGCAGGAGAGCATTTTCTCAACACATTTCTTTTGTTACCCATCCTTTTGCAAACAGATCTGCTTTGCTGCTTACACGTCTCATTTGTTTTCTTCCTGAACTTGTATTGCAATCATCTGCTCGAGCACAAACTGCTCACAGGACACCGTACATTAGAGTCACAGAAAGGAAAAAAAGGGGAAAAAAAGGAGTGGCCTTCCCAAAGCAGCCAGTCATTTTTATCTAATACACCAGAGTGCAGACATGCATGCATGTGCATGCATACACACCAGGGAAGGCAATTTCTGCAAGGAAGTTTAAGTAAACATACAAATAATCTTCATCTTACAGAAATGCTGGTGATTTTAGAAACAGCAGTACCTTGAAAGAGTGTAACAGTGAAAAGTGAAAGGACACAGACAACATTTCTTACAGTGATAGGTCCTCCACTTCAGTATAGCAGTGTTGTACAGCAAAGGGCAATTTGGAAAAAAGAAGATCAAAGCCTCCTCATTTTTAAACTTCCATCATCCAGTCCTAACTTGTATCTGGTTTAACAATAACAAACCCTTTAAGATCTAACAGACCTGGGATGAAACTTAGTCCTGTTCAATCTTTGCAAACTTTTTGATTGTATGACATAGATGTCTGAGTTTTACAGATGCTCACCATGGTATCTCTCAGCAAAACTTCTGGTGAATAGAATCTCATGGCAGAACTGAACATCTGACTACCCATTAAACTCTATGCTCCTAAAATGTTAACCATCAGATTTACGCTCATGATCTTTCCTAAAATCCCATTTCTTCCATTCAGCCTGCACAAATCTCACCGATATCACTGTATGTTTCTGAATCTAGGCAAACATTTCTCTTAGATGTTACACAGCAGAGCAACTGTTACCACGTGTTTTCAGTTGTTGCAACCTGTGAGATCTTAAATTGATACATGGACAAAAAAGCTTTCCTCTTGGAGGGTGGGGCATATTCCATCCTTAATTACTGTCCAAGGAAACAGAACTTTGTGGTTGGTTGCTTTTTGTTTGTTTGGTGGTTTTTTTGTTTTGTTTTTTAAAATAAACCATAACTCAGCCCACGTGTTGCCTCTTAACTTGTAGTGATCACCAAATCCTTCACCAAGTTATTGTACTTTCAGGTATTTCTGCAGTTTAAGACATCTTCTTCCTCTCATCTTCTTGGCACTCAGGTAAGAGCTCCAGCTTATAACCTGAGAATTACAAAAGAAATTGCCAGATACCAGTATTTTACATGGAAATTTTTAGCTTTTGAAATTCTTGGGTTAGAAGTATTAAAAAATGAAATTCTGTTTTATACAGTCCGTTAGCCCTGCCTGCAACCCTGTCACAGAGGCTTAGCTCAGAGTATAAAAATTCCCATGTTCCTGAATCAGTGAGAGACTGTCTAGCCTGCTCCTATATCTCTGACAGTAGTCAATACCAGAAAATTTAGCTAAGAGCGCAAAACCACACTGGACCAGACTATCACAAAATATTCTGTACACAGTATAACTTCTCCCTTTCCCCTTACTTTTTTCATTTCAAGTGCTATGCAGTTTTCTTAAGGATATAAAATTCCTTCTTTACCATCAGTGATGATTGTTTCATGAGCAGAGGTAATTAACCATGCTTGCCTGAAAGGGAGAACAGACTTCTATTTGATAGAGAGTGACTACTCCTCTCCAGACTCACCTGAGTTATGTGGCTTGTTTCACTTAGGGTATGTCTGCAATTAGGGAAACTTAAGCAAGGTAAGCCAAATTAAGTACAGGTTTAAGTTTAAGGCACATTAACTAAGGAAGCCCTGTACAGATGTTTTCAGTCAGAAGTCAAAACGAGTCTGAGCAAGCTAATAAGAACTCAGAGTAATTTATTTCTTGAGAGAGTTGAAGGGGTTTAGTGAGTTCTAATATATCTGAAATTCAACTCTTCATTAACTTGGTTTCACTTAACCAAGTAGTCTTGGGTAGACAGGCCTGTGAAATCTGTATGTGACAGTCCTTGCTGAACCTTTACAAGTCACTCACGTACTCGTGATTCTTCTGGATGTGGCATGTGAACAAATGGAGAAAAAGACTAACTCATCTTTGCATGTAATTTTGTCAGATCTTATGCAGGCACTTGCTTGCTCAGGGCTGAGATTTTTAGTAGCAGACAGAAAAAGGAGATACATACCTCAGCTTGAGATTTTGGCAATCTTCTGCATATAAGCATGTGTAAAATGCAGCATAACAGCCTTTTCATTTCATCTCATTCTTATCCGTGATGCTTTTAGAAACCAAAGTACGACATTTGTGCATTTCGTGATTATAATTTTATTGACAGAAGAAGATATAATAGTTACATCTAATGTATCCCTAAGGGTTGATAATTGGATGTAGATTGTATTCTAGGATGGGAGACTTGACATAAACGCATCTAAATCTCTGAAATAGACTGGAATGTGATGGGCCGGAATGTAAAGGTAGGAGAATGATGCATTAGGTATGAATATAATATGCACTTTCATTTCATCATTTCCAGCAAAATTTAATAGTTACATTCACTCACTGTCCCACTACAGTCTCCTCACAAAAGTATATAGCAAACAAACAAAAAGAGGGAATGAAGACTCTGAAAAAATATGAGTAGTGCTAGGTCTCTGTAATTTCTACCAGGAGACAAAGTATTAGCTTATGAACTCAGTCTCATTCACAACCACCACTTTCTGAGCGTGGACTACAAATCAGAACATTATCCCTCTGGCTTTGAAGCATTTCATTAGGCAACAGCAGCAACTGGAAATATCACTGGTCAGTCATGCTGCTGTCTCTTCTTGGCTGGTGGAAAGCTGCAGAGCCTACAAGGTGTAAGGGCACGAGAGACACATCTACCACCTGGTGGTTTGATTCTCAGACTAACGTGAAATCGCTTTTGCAAGGACCCACCAAACTCCTGGGAAACCAAGCACTTGTCTTTTTTTAATTGACTGCAGGGTGAAGTTAGGATGTGTAACACTGGGGATGA
>WEKY01059063.1:5151-36640 GCA_013390045.1 Picathartes gymnocephalus
GCCTTACAAAAGAATTTCAGCTTAAAGCATCTCCTCTTTCTCCTCCCTCTGGGCTTCAGCTCCTTCTTCACTGACCTCAGGGTCTCCATGTTGGTTTCCTCAGATGTCTTCACTCTTTCCTTTTCTCTTACTCAAGAGAGGATTGATGTCTGTAAATTTCGTCTGGGCACTGAAAAGTGTTGTGATCTCTCCCGGGTCTGGTTGGTTACATGATCTCTGCTGGGCAGTGGCCGAAGCTGCTGCAGAATTTTCCGGGGGAGAGAGGGGAGGCAGGAGCAGCAGGATCTCAGCAGCCAGGCCAGGACTGAGCTGGGGCAGGATCTCAGCAGCCAGGCCAGGACTGAGCTGGGGCAGGATCTCAGCAGCCAGGCCAGGACTCAGCCGTGACAGGATCTCAGCTGTGCCTGGCCCAGCTCCGTGGGCTTTGCCCGGCCCAGCCCGGCCCGGCCCTGTGGAGCCGGCAGGGCCCGACCGAGCAGGCCTGGCCCCGCTGGGCTGCGCAGGCCCCCTGTTCCCTGTTCAGAAGGCGGAAGCAAAAGACAGATTCCTGGGCTTCTCCTTTCTTAAATGTGAATCACAGAGGCGTACTCATCTTCTTAGGTGGCTAAACAGAGTGTCCATATTTAGAACTAGTGAGCTAATTGATTCTCTCAGGCCTGAAGGAAGATGTTGAGTTCTTTACAGGGAAAAATCACTTCTCAAACCACGACACTTAGCAGATGAATCACTTTTGAGAAAAGCAGTGCACGATACCATGCTTCTACCACAGTTTTTGTCTTCAGGTGAAGTTTCTCAAAGTCTGGCTGGGATCGAGCTAATCCTGTGTGATGCTGCGTTTGAGATTTGTGACCAAAACCATGCTGATAACACAGTCATGTTTTAGTTATTTCAAGGCAGGGTTTGCACAGCATCAAACTCTGTTCCTCTCTCTGCCTCCTAGTGAGTGGTTGGGGAATGTGAGAGAGGTTGGGAGGGCACAGAGCCAGGCATGAGTTAATTGATGTTGTTCATCTAATGTCATGCTCATCAACAAAGAGGAAAAAGAGGAGGTTTAGGGAGGTTAGCCATCTTTTTCTTGGGAACTGTCAGGGCACTGGGCTACTCATGAAAGATAACCAGTGTTAGCCTTTGCATCACTTGTTTATTTTGTTTCCCTCTTCTTCCACTTCTCCTTCACTTACCCAACAGTTTGTATCTTGATCCATCAGTTTTCTTGATTTCAGATAGAATTGCAGAAGTCATGCTGGGCACAAGAACTGCTAAAATTCTGTGTATGCAGCTGTCAATGACACTCTAATATACAAAATGTGTATGTAAAACATATATTGTGTATGTGAAACATATATTGAAATGCAATGTCAAAACTTGTGACTTGATTTGGTATTGAGAATGGAAAAAGATGAAGTTCCTTAAAGTTTCCTTCTAATTGTAATATTCCAACTCTCTTCATGGAATTATTCCACATTGGAAGGAGGTGGCCAATGTAATAACCCAATTCACAACTTAAAAAAAATCATTTTATCTGTAAAAAATTCATTTTATCTGTCAAAAGTTAGGAAATACTGTTTTGTTATTCCATTATTGCATTTGCAGATATCCAAGCTATCTGCACCTCCAGCACATAATTCAACATATTGCAAGCTCTTTAGCATGGTTTTTCTTCAGATTTTATTATCTATCATAAATACCAGCTGCTAAGTCATTTTATACAGTCTGCTGATGAACAGCTTCAATACAGAGACAAATTCAATGGCACATTTTCATGTACCTTTGGAATTTGTAACCCAGCACCCTGTTACTGAGTGAACATGATCATTGCACTCAAATATTGGCTGCAGGACACTGTCATTAGAGTGAGTGGTAAGTAAGTGGAGAGAGGAGTTAAAGGTGTATTTTCAAAGCTTTGTTGCTTGAAAATGCTACCAACCACTGCCTGTCCCCCGAGGAGATGACTTTTCTGTCAGAAAAGTTTCTGACACAGGAGTTTCTCCCAGTGTGGATTCATAGGGTGCATGGAGTTCTCTGTTGACTCACACCTTACAATTTTGAGTCCTAGTGACATTAAATGTCTTTTTGACATCATTTGCCTCTAAATTTATCACAAATGTACTATTACTATTTTACCTGTGGCAGATAAGGAAGGTACAGAATTAGGGAGTTTTCTGTAAGGAGGGATTTAATAACTTCATGCTGTAGTTTAACACCAGAAAACAGTAGAAAAGAAAGTTGCCTTTTTAAGACTCGATTGCTTTACTGCAGGTAAAATTCGATACCAACTACAACATCCGTTTCTAGTTTAACCACACGTTACCAATGGACTGCCTAATTATGGGAAGATTAAGTGCCTGGCAAAGCAAATTTGATAGAGAAGAATCTGCCACTAGTAGAAGTTTTATGCTCTTTTGTGTTTCTGCTTGACACAGGAATTCTGAAATTTGAGATAATATTAGATATGTCAGTGTTTAGTGGTTTTTTCCTTCCTTTTTCTAAAGTGAGTAGAAGGATATTTTATTGTAACCATGTGTTATAAATAAATGTAAATGAATAAAACATAAATAAAAATCCATGACATGGACTTGGTATGTGTCTACTTCATAAATATTGATTTGCACATTTATTTTTTAATCTGTCAGATTAAATCATTAATGAAGTTGAAGCCTCAGCATGAACTCTATTAAGGATGATCTAACCATACAAGCACTTTGTAAGGAAATACTTTTCTTTTTCAGAGATATGTGGAAGTGCTGGTTATTCTGGCAGTACAGTCTTGGTTTTCTCTGGCAAAGTGGAATGGAATTTTGTGCAGAAATATACCTAAATCCTATTGTTACAACCGAAGGGCATTGTTCCCTTTAGTTTTGGTAGCATATCTTCAATAATGAAGGGTGCCTTGGTGTTTTCAGTGCAGTGTTCCTTATGGTGCATCTGAATTCTTAAAAAGAGAAAGAAAAAAAGCTACTTGTTGAAATTAACTAGTGAATAATTAGGCTGCACTAAGCCGTATTTTGTCCTCATTATTCTGTATTTAGCCAACTGGAAGAACTTTGCTCTAGTTTGTTTCACAGGATCTTTCAAGAGATATTTAATTAAAAACTATTCATCTCTATCAGTGACAAATCTTCTCAACTTGTAATTGAAATGTCATGCCAAGCCAGCTTTGGTTGAGTCAGGTTCAAGACCTGATAATGGAAGTTTTCAGCTGGCTTTAAAAATTCGTTTCTGGCTTTTTATGTTCCTTTCTCATTCTTCAGCCCACAGCTCTACGTCTTGGTTTGTGCCAGCTGATATTTCTAAATTTCTGCCCTGATTTTTAACCTGTGCACAAGGGATGGTGGCTCTGTGGGTACGACTCCATCCTCTGTGGTCTGGTGGCTGCTCTTCCACCGTGTAGACTGAGCCACAGTCACAACTGGAAAGCAAAATTTGCTGTATCATCAGCAGAGAGATGCTCTATAAAACCCAATGTAATAAACTATAAAACCCAATGTAGTTTTTTAAAAGTAAAACTTAAAAAAACTTAATTTGATTATTCTTGTAACTGAGGTAAACCATAAATATTAGTAGAAGCGACTAGCTTTTACTTTTAATTACCTTTCTGAGGAGGTACAAGAGATTGAGTATGGATCCAGGGATTTTGGAAGCCACTGTTGCCTGGAATCAGAAGAAGAACTTTTCCAAACAATGGAAGTAACAAAGTGGTAAGATAAAAAGCAGATCTTTAACGAAAGTTTTCAGGTGCACAGCTATGGCTTTGTTCATGGCACAGGATTCCTACAATTTTTATAAGTTTAATTAGGATTTCTAGCAGGTACATCCAATAAGGGACCAGTTGCCCCAGGAACCCACCATTGGATCTGCCCCTTGGCATTGCTCCATGGGCTTTCTTACCCTATTTGTTGTTATTATATTTGTTGTTTGTCTCATAAGTTCTGGTGCAAAGCACAGTGTCCTTGTTAGAAATTCTTTTCTTGAAAATAAGACTGAACAGAATTTCAGGAGTGTGACATAATGTGTTAGAAAGGGTTAGCTTGTTGTTCTAAAATGTGAGAAAGGGCATGGAAAGTACTAGAAAGGATACAATTATATATTAAGAATCTACAAAGCTACAAATATATGAAAAAGCTAGAAATCTTTAAGCATCAACATCAGTATTTTCCTCATAAGGTAATCTAGTTTTAGAGCTATTTCTCAATAACAGAACATTAGTCACTATGAGCAGGACCACCGTCCAAGTTCCAGAGCACCATCATGACCTTGGACTTTAGATTTTTTTTGTACAATACCCAGATTTTTGATTGTTTCAATCATTCTTGACCAAAAAAAAAAAAAAAAAGAAAACCAAAAAACCCCTCGTATCCCTAATGGGTCAGAAAAGTTTTCAACTCAGAGGACGGAATAATTAGGCTTTGGTTTTTCTTGACTTAGAATCACAGAACCATTAAGTTTGGAAGAGACCTTTAAGATCATCATCAAGTCCAACCATCAACCCAGCACCACCACCATGTTCACCAACAAACCACGTCCTGAAGTGCCACAAACACAAATTTCTTGAGCTCTTTCAGGGATGGCGACTGAAACATTTGCGGTCACATGCTGATCACAGTAATATCATATCAGTAAGATACGATAGTTTTAAGGTTTAAAGTCTTCATTAAACATCAGATTAACAAAGAAATGGGTTTATTTGGACAGATTGCATGGGAGGTTTTAAAGTGGAATTCTGAATAAGTAGGGTTGTTTCAATAAAAAAAACCCTCCTCAGTTAAAGCATAGACAAAGCTAAGTAATTTAATCTATTTTCTCATTTTGATTTAAGACACTCATACATACCTAATTGCCTTTTTTTGGTTAATAAATAACTTAAACTTAAATCTGGGGATGTATTTTTTATACTGCCTTTAACAAAGACAATTATTTTACAGAAACAAGGTAGTTTATCCTCTCAGAGGACTTCATGGAGTTTGTCTGCATAGAGTATATTATACAAATTAACCTAATTAACTAATTAATTCTAAGTATACACTTAGAAGGGTTAAACTGAGATTAGGACATACCTGTGTTGTAAATTATACAGATATGAGTACCAGACGATCCCTGAAAAAAAGGGCTAACGTAAAAAACAGCATTAGGAAAGAAAACAGAGGTATAGGAAGGTGAATCCCCACTGTTAAAAACATGTTAGCAATAATTGGATCTAAGAAATTGACTTTCCACATAAGTGCACCGACAGGTCAAGTTCCTGTTCCTTTTAATTCTTAGACCTAGAGAGTATTTGGTGTTTGGTTTGGTCTGGAGCATTGCTAAGTACAGCTGCTCTAAAGGAAAAAAAAATATTAAGTAGAAGAAAGGCTGATACTAAAGTCTAGTTAGAAGAGTTATTTTTAAGAGGGAATTTCAAGATCTCAGCACCAAGAGTGAATAAAGTGGAGAAGAATTCTCCAAGAGTGATGCAGGAGGAGTGGAATGGCTGGGGATATTCATGGACACAGAGTGACAGATAATGATTTTGAGTATTTCTGGCTGTCATCCATCAGGTCCATAAACATAATAGCTAAAGCGTAAAAGCAGATTGACTACTTGTCAAATAATCTAGGAAAGGATTGGTAATGATGCATCCGTCTGAATTCTGGATGAATTCAGCTTTTACAGTGCTGCAGCCTCTAATATCTCAGGCCAAAAGTAGTGAAAGTGAGGTACTGTTCACTTCATAAGGATATTCCATGTCTCACTTCTGTGAGGGAATTTCCTTGAACAAAACATCATCTGTGCATGAATTTAAGCTCTGAGATTCCACTTTCTCCCTTCAAAACATGTCAAACTTCACTGGTCTTAGCAGTGAATCAGACTTTGAAATCGGAGGTCATAGATTTTCCTATTATTGCCTTGCAACCTCATTATAATGTCTCATTTGAAGTATTGAACAGGATGAGTTCTAACACATCAGGTAGTTAATTTTTTAGTCAGAGGTGGTTATCTTTTCGTTTTTATTCTAGCTGAGGTCCAGAGCTATAACACTTTCATTTTTTAGACTGATTCCAATGGATTTAAGAAAAAGAGAAAGAAAAAGGAAAACGAAAAAGGGAAAAAAAGGAGAAAGAGAAAGAAAAAGAAAAAGAGAAAAAGAAAAAGAAAAAGAAAAAGAAAAAGAAAAAGAAAAAGAAAAAGAAAAAGAAAAAAAGAAAAGGAAAGGAAAGAAAAGAAAAGAAAAGAAAAGAAAAGAAAAGAAAAGAAAAGAAAAGAAAAGAAAAGAAAAGAAAAGAAAAAGAAAGAAGAAAAAGAAAAAGAAAAAGAAAAAAGAAAAAGAAAATAAAAAGAAAAAAAGGGAAAAATAAGGCTGCCCTTACATAGTTGGGAGAAGCCATATATTGGCCACTCTGGTCTTCAGGGGGCTGGCAGTCCTTAAACTTCAGAGATACCTGCTGTGGTGGTGGGCAACAAGAAATTCTGGACATTTATGGAGCGCATTGATGCAACTTCCTGACAGAAGTGATCGAGGAATGATGAATGGGAGTGTTTTGATGGATCTCATAAGTAAGGAAGGGCTGTTTGGGATGTGAAGTTTAGTGATAGTTTTGCCTGGAGTGGCTGGGAGGTCATGGCAGTCAGGATGCTGAGAGTAGGAAAGTGGGAAAAAGTGAAATTACAGCCATGGGTGTCAGGATAGCAGAGTTTGGCCTGCTGAGTGACTTTCTTAGGAGATGGAGAAAATAAGTCTGTAAATATTTTTCCAAGCATAAGGTATACAAGGAAGAGATTAGAAGTAGCCAGCATGGATTTATGAGAATTATGTCTGGCCAAAAGATTTCCTTTCAGCAATCATTTTGTCTTCTACTTAGGGAGAGCAGGAATTTAAGAAATAGCTTAACTTGAACACGAACAACCCGTGTCAATAAGATTCGCACAAGTCAGAATTTCCCAGACTGGGAACAACAGAAAAAGAAAAAAAAAGTGCTTGAAAGATTTTAAGCTGGAAAGACCCAATCTGTCATTACTACAAATGTAGAACTTACATTTTAAGTAGAGATTAAATTATACAGGTATTTCCCAATTTTCCCAGTTTCACTGTCCATACCTTGATATGCAGAGTGCCTTTATCCATTAAATCCTGAATGTATTTTATATATTTTAGTAGACCTTTTAGTTTTATGACATGTCCGTTCACATGACAACAAATGTACACAAGATGGCAGTAGGCACCTGCAGAGGTAGAGAACGAGAATGACTTTCAAATTGCAATCACTTCCCTGGTATTCAAATACCATTTCTGAAAAAAAACCCAAAAAAACCAGACCCCAAAAAGAACAATTAAAAAAAAAAAAAATTTGGAACCACGCTGGCTTTTACCACAATGCAGGGCACTCTAATTTCCTAATATTGTCTGGATTTTTTTCACTGATGAATTTGAAGGTTCAACTGTATCGAATTGTTATATTGGCTACAGACCTTTTATCCAAAGGCTCAAGTGTAGTAGGAAGCTGGTTAATTTTCAATTTTATCTTGGACACACTAAGGTTTTTAAACTTCTAAAGAGACATACATATAACAAACTTCTAGTGGAATTCTCAATATGCGGCCTTGCTCTTCAGAAAAGTATATGAGATTTTCTCTGGCAGTTTCAGAAGCATAAATACCTCTTCAGGCCTTTCAAGAAAATATCTTTATTGTTATTTAAACAAAATTGTGAAAAAATTGAAAATACCATGTGTGCTTTCAGTACTGGGGGCATGCTGGGGTTTTTTGTTTGTTTCTTAAGTCATTGGTAGAAATACATATTGGAAATCTGGCAAGAATGTATTAAGAAAATACTAAATGGAGTTGTTCTAACACCTGTTTGGCAGATTTAAAAGGTATTAAATTCAGATATGTGAATATTATTCCTTTCACTGACAAATGTATATTCCAGCAAACATCCCACACGCAGTCTAGTAGTTGTTAAATTACTGCCACTTGATTAATAAAAATGCTCCTTGTGCTTCTGAATCTTTGGTGATGTAATGATGAATACATGCATTCTGCCGTGTAAAAACATTTAAAAAAAACCCTAATAATAATTGGAAGACTTTTTTTTAATAGTAGTTGCTTTAGGCAGTAACAGTTGTGAATAATTTCCCTTTATAGAGGTTGTTAATGCAGCTTAGGACCTGACACTGTGCTGACTCTAATACTTGTGAGCAGTGGAGAGCAGAGAAGAAAGAGGAACACTGCTTTGTGTTTTCAAGATTTTTACCTCAACATCTCTGCAATTAGAAATTGCTATTCCCACAGAATCTGGGGGACTAAATTCCTCAGGGGTGCCTGAACACTTGACACCATCAAGATGGAGAATGAGCTGCTCTGTAAATGGCTTTGCTCCATCTAATGATTACATTTGGGATTGAATTTGAAACAGATCATTTTATATCAGTTATACATTTGAAATAGATCATTTGCTACTGAGGATAATATTGTACACTAAAGCATATGAAGAGCTGCACACGAGGGTATGCACAGAGAAATTCAATCCAATATCAAACTGATGAGGTTTCACACTGTGGACAGGGCACTGCTCCTTTGGGTAGCTCAGAATCCTCTGCCCTCCTCTGCCTATCACACAGGAAATTAAAAACTCATTCATATTCTTTAAGTTTTGGCCAGCCCTTAGGTGTCAGCAGCTGGATTAGATGATTATTTTAGGTCCCTTCCAGATGAACTTCTTATTCTATTCTTGCCTGTTACGAGCTGGTTTAAACACAGAAGATCAAAGGACAGTAAGCCTCTCTGAATAAAAGGGATCAAACCCAGAAAGGTTTGAAATATACCCAAAAAACATGGTTGAAGCCAAATGAGGTTAAATGGGAAGGAAGGAAGGAAGGAAAGAAAGAAAGAAAGAAAGAGAGGGAGAAAGAAAGAGAGAAAGAGAGAGAGAGAGAGAAAGAGAGAGAGAGAGAGAAAGAGAGAGAGAGAGAGAAAGAGAGAGAGAGAGAGAAAGAGAGAGAGAAAGAGAGAAAGAAAGAAAGAAAGAAAAGAAGAAAGAAAGGAAGAAAGGGGTTTTCTTCATTACTGAGAGTCTTTCATGGTCAGAGGTACAAGGGCCAGAGTAAACAAACAGGTTGGGATACAGAATAATCTCTGAAACTTTGGTGGATGCTAAATAAAAATTCCTGATGTTGAGAGATACTTGCTAATCTCAATATCAGAATGATAAATCTATAATTGACAAATTCAGGTAAAATGATTCCCAGTTAGGGAGTTCTACAGGTTTCAATTTAGTAGTGTTTGGAATAAAATTTTATTTCAGAAAACATAAAAACATTGTAAACTGAAAAAAAAAGTCACAAGATTCATGTTTGATGTCTAGACCTTGATACATTCCATGTTCTACCCCACTGCAGATTCCTTTGCAATACTTTGTATTTAAAAAAAAAAAAACAAGTCCAAACCATGAAAAGATCGATCTACACTTTGTAGGAGACAAATATAAATTGATAAATTGGTATATGAAAACCTTATATTTAGATGGTGACAAACAAGTTGTCCCTATTGCATGACTTGACTCCCATATACAACCAAAATATAGAAGAAATGGAAATATGTTCTGTTGTTTGTACGATAAGCATTCATCCATTTGTTCATTCTTCATCCTTAACAGTGTTCTTTCTTCCCAGACTAAATAAAAACAATGCAAGAGTGGTTAAGCAATGGAAATTAATAGTGCTACTGCTATATTCCCCAAAACAGAACTTCAGAGACAAGAGGAGAAGTCACCTATCACTTTCATCATCTACTTGTAAAGATCTGTTTATTCTGCGAAGATCTGTATATTATTATTAATGAAGCTTCGTCAGTTAAAATGCAATCCCAAGCAAGAATAATGTGTTACATTATATATATAGACATTATATATATATATTGTATATGTATGTTATGTAATGAGAGAGAGAGAATGCTTGCTAGAGGAGATAGGACAAGAGGAATGGCTTCAAACTGAAAGAGGACAGTAGATTCAGTACTATGAAGAAATGATTCTCTCTGAGGGTCATGAGGCCTTCCAACAGGTTTCCCAGGGAAGCATTCATGGGCAGGCTGGATGGAGCTCTGAACAACCTGGTCTGGTGGAAGGTGTCCCTGCTGGCCTGGCTCCAGCCAGCACAGGGTTAATTTCTTGCAGTAGCCAGGAGGGAATATGGCCAGGATGCAAAGGTTCCAGGAGGGAATATGGCCAGGATCCAAAGGTTATTCTATACCACCCCATGTCACTGCGAGGTGAAGGGGAAAGGACGCTCTTTTTCTGGAAGGAAGGACTTTTGTCCAGTTTGCAGTGGCGCAGCTGCAGTGGGGTCACGAGCCCTGTGCTGAGCATTTGGGCACGTGAATCACTGCCTCTTTTGTAGACTTCTGTGTCGCAGCTCCTCCGGGCTGCCTTCTGGTAGCCGGTGGCCACGACCTACGAGGTTGCCTCTCTTTTGGGTCCGAGTGGACCCCCAGGGCAGTGGCAAGCTAGCCAAAACCAGGAAAGGAGAGAGCTGGTAGCGGCTGCTGGCGGAGGAAATGACGAGGGGGGCTCCAGCCCTCAGTTAATCCAAGCGATGTTTATTGCAAGGAGGGTCTGAGGGGATGGAGCCTGGCTGTAAGGCCCTGCACCCAGGAGGTGAGAAGCCAAACAGCCTACAGAGCTAAAGGAACACGGGTTTAAATAGGGCTAGTGAACAGGGAGGAGCGTGGTACGACAACCAATGAAATCAGGGTATAGGTGGTTTTCGGGGAGAATAGACATATATAACAACCAGTGGTAAAACAGGGAGGTGGGGTTACATGCAACTTAGCCAATAGGGGGCTGAACCACAGAGAACTTTCCAGCTGAACAGGCAGGATTTTGGGAGAGTGGCATGGGAGAGAGAGGGATGGTAGAGCGGCAGGGGTGGAGATTAAATGGCTTTCAAAACTGGTTTGAACCAAGCACAGAGGGGGGAGAACAACGGGAACAAACCAACCACACATTAAATTGAAACCGACTATGACACTTTTGTTATTAATATTGTTCCTGTCACTGTTCATGTTCCTCTTCCATTGGTGTTTCCAGTACATTGTTCTTGTCTCAACCCATGATCTTGGCCTTTTGTTCTTCTAATCATCCTCTGCAGCTGCTGAGGGAGTCGGGGACTGGGAAAAGCAGGGAGGGGTGAGGGAGAGAGTGGTACATGGTTTGGAGTGTTTTGGTGAGAGCACTGACCTGGGGTTGGGATAGCAACAGATCTGCTCAGGAAATTTGGTTTAAGCATTTGTTGTATAAGGAATGGAGCTCTTGCTCACAGTGTTGCTCGACCTGCCCATGTGGGTGTGGTACCTAACCCTGTATTTATTCCTGCCTGTGTTCCTTTTTCACAGAGCAGGGAGAGGGATCAGCATTGTTTTGTTGCTGTGGTCTGTGGTACCAGCATGGGAACATCAAGGGCAATTTGGGATGTGTCTTCAGGGTTGCTCTCACTCTTACCTCGGGTGCTGCCTCTGGGGGTCTCTTAGTAACCATTCTCAGAATGTGAGGGGAACAGGGGAGGATGATTTTCCCCAGCTTTACACCCCCTTTTCCTCCTTGAGGCCTGTTAGCACAGCTTTTGAGGATTAGGAATTTCCCTTGGGAGTTAAGGAAAGCGTGTTCTGGTTGCTGTCTCTGCCAGGTCTCCTCAGTACAGTCTACAAAACATTTAGAGTTGGTGTGGTCCACACCATGTTTAGGGTCAGGACAGAGATTTCTGGGAAGGTTGTTCATAGACCTGGCCTGAGAGAGGATAATCTTAGGTGGCATGGAATGTGGGAGGAAATGGGCCATTTTTTGGAGAAATTCTCTGCTAGTATGAAATTTTACCGCTGAACAACGGCAGCACCATGATAATGTGACAAAATATTTGCAAGAAGAATGCTGTGGCAACTCCAGGGAGGAGAACCTTATTGCTGGGTTGGGTCCTATTGGACACTATTTATTGGACACTGGTGGTCACTAAGACAGCATCCTAAGGGGAGGAGGAGAAAAACAGACCAACAGGCGCTGTGGCCACCCAAACTGCAGCTGAACAAGAGGAACAACCTGTGCCAGTAGCAGTTGCCCCTATACTGCAGACGAAATCCTCAGTATTTTCCCAAATACCATGTACATCTTGATAACAGTAGAAAAACCACTTTAGTGCTTCAAATTGTTCTTGGCAGACATATATATGAAACGGGTCACATTCGAGATCTGATTCAGTAGAACAGTGGTTTATCCTGTTTAATTTTATGTCTAAATTTTGCCTCATTTATGGTACTTCCATTGTTATTATCACCAACAGGTAAGCAGCACAAGAGAAATATGGGAAGATGATTTACATGCTCCAGTTGCACCCCCTAAGTTTAGGTGTTGTGTTTCGATGTGTGAGAATAAAAAAAAAGAAGGTCCAGATGAGGTCAGAAAAGGCAATTGTAAATATAATCTCTCTGCGTTACAGGTCTGTAAAGGTGTAGAAAATGCCATCACTTCCCAAACAGTATAATGAAGTATAAATAAAGATACTTTTGCTTTGTGAAACAATTAAGGATTGGGGCAGACTTTGATTTAGTCCTGAATAGATTATTTTCCTATTTATTGTTGAAAGAAAAAAGTATGACTGATACACTTTGAAAGGCTTCTCCTTAGAGATGTCTAATGTTAATGCTGGCAGTTGGTAACACCACTGAATTTCTATTAGACGACTGCTAGTACTCATGCCTTCCTGCAGAATTTGCCTTATACCATACTAAGAACAAGGTTCTTAGCCATTGAAATCATTCCAGTCCTGTCATCAACTTTTGTTAGCATTTTAATTTCAGGCTGGTACCATGCCTAGTTTTATGGTTTCACGGTGATAATCCTCATAAAACTAGCTGTCATAGATCCCTTCAATTTACATCTCTAATTTCACTTTCCCTGTGCTTTCCTAGAAACCACCTGCCTTGTGAAAACTCTGAAGGCAGCATACCAGTGGTAGCCTGGCAGCACTGGAAAGAACAGAAGAGGGGAAATTCTCTCTTTGTGTTTTTTTTCATCCTTTGTCTGTTCTTTCTTTTTGGTCCTAATGTTTTTCTAGGGGGTACTTTTGCATTTCCTTCTATTGATGCAGGTTATTTATTCAGGGAAGTAGAGCAAAGCACCTTCCAAAGGCTCCCCAAGCTAAGGAGTACAGATTAATTTCACGAGCTGTTCTGGAGGTTTATATTTTATTTTGTGCCCCAGTCATGCTGAGGAGTGAGAGAGCAGCCTGGTGGGCAGCCAGTGGCCAGTGAAGCCCAACCCACCACAATGGGTTAGGAAAATCTTAAATAGCAATAATCCTTCAATACCAGATCACAGTAATTCTGTGGGGAAGTGTGAATACATAGGATCATGTGATTTGTCAAGCAACTCTGGAATACCAGGTCTAGGTTTGGTAATTCAAACCTGTCCTCATTCTGGAAGGACTCTGACAAATTTCACAGAACTAGAGTTCTCTTCACCCTAAGAAGTTCTGCTCATTAACACTCACCCTTGAGAGATAAGGTGAGAATTCAGTCTTCTCAGAAAAGATCTCAGCCAGAAAGATGGAAACATGCAAAGCTCCAGGTGAGTCACAGCTGAGCACTGTGAGGAGGCATCCTGCCGAATCCCAGAATCACAGAAGATTCTGGGTTGGAGGGGATCCATGAGGATCACAGATTCCAACTCTGGAGGGAATGGCCCCTATCAGGATTGACCCCATGACCTTGGCATTATTTGCACCATTCCCATGACCAGCTGAACTAATCTCTGATACGTCATTTTCTGAGCTTTGCATCAATTAGAAAGAAGCCCGCCACCGATAATTTCATTTGCTATCCATGCAATATTGTTTAGCCTTCTTACCTTCACTGACAAAGGAATGCACAAATAACATTATTTTAATTGTATAATAAGCAAACAGTTACAGGGAAAGTCACCTTAAAAGGCAAAGAAATGTGAATAAACGGAAAGGCATAACGTGCACTGATTTTTCTCCATAATAGGATGGATTGGTCATTTGAAAAGGCACTTTTCTATGAATCCACAAGTAACTTTTATTGCATGGCTGCTGAAATAACTAATCTGTCACACCGTTTGCTGTTCTCCTGGGAATTGTGGTTGGTGATGCCACCTGTAGCCAGAGTTCACAGAAATCCTCAGCAGTTGCCTTCTCCCACACTGTGAATCATAGCTGCTGCTGTAGATGTATTTTAAAATATCTTAATGTTAATGAGGTTTTTAATGCTAAATTAATTTTTGCAATTTCGTACTCATCAATATTTCAATGTAAACATTATTAAACTATTTTTTTTTCTATTAGCAGTGTTAGCAATGTGAGTAACTGGTATTTTTTTAACCTTAGTATTTCGTTAACTTTCTTTGCTTGTCTGAAACTCTACAAATTAAGGTGAACATTGTTAAGGTGAACATTGTCTTAAAGAAAGTGACCATGCATATGAAACAGGCTATTCTGCCAGCACTGGCAGTGCATGTTTATCTAGAGAGTAGGTTTGGGTAGGGTATAGGATATTCCCAGTTCTTAGTGCCCTACCAATGGGTTTCAGCTGTTTTCCAGGAACCAAAGCTAAGGAAGAATTGTAAAAAGAAACAATTCAAAGTAAACAACTAAAACTAATCAGTGTTAGAAATGGAGATTTAATTGAGTTTAAAAATAAAGAAGTACAGGGGCGTTATGCAGGTAGAATAACAATATTGAAGTTTTTGCATCACACTTGTACTGTAACTGTCTCTCCTTAAGCAAGTAACTGCCTACCATGTCTGTGCCTCACTGCAAATACATTTTCCTCCCCAGTTTATCTTGTTAAGGTTTTGAAAGTACAAGTTATCCAAAACATCAGCTGGTCCAGTAATGGATTTTTTTCACTTTCATACCTAGTAGGAACTGGATTGTGAAGAGAACTGTCCAGAACTGCAGTCCACCCCCGGGGCATTTTCAGCAGACTCTGTTGTGCATGCCATCCACCTTGATATATTTGAGGGTGTTACTCCATTGTCATCATTAGGATTGTGATTGTTTGCACCCTTGACAGCAAAATGACTGCTTTAATTGCAGATGAGCTGTGATCACAGAATTATACAAGTGTGGAATGCTTTGAGTTGGAAGGGACCTTAGAGCTCATCCAGTGCCACCCCTGCCATGGGCAGGGACGCTTCCCACTGTCCCAGGGTGCTCCAAGCCCTGTCCAACCTGGCCTTGGGCACTGCCAGGGATCCAGGGGCAGCCACAGCTTCTCTGGGCACTCTGTGCCAGGGCCTCCCCACCCTCACAGGGAACAATTCCTTCCCAAAATCCCATCTAACCCTGCCCTCTGGCAGTGGGAAGCCATTCCCTGTGTCCTGTCCCTCCATCCCTTGGGAATTGTCTCTCTCCATGTTTCCTGCAGCTCCTTCAGGCCCTGCAAGGCCACACTGAGCTCACCCCAAAGCTTCTCCTCTCCAGGCTGAACAATCCCAGCTCTCCCAGCCTTCCCTCCCAGCAGAGCTGCTCCATCCCTCTGCTCATCCTGGAGCCTCCCCTGGGCTCTCTCCAGCAGCTCCAGGTCCTTCCTGTGCTGGATCCAGGGCTGGGGCAGCTCTGCAGGTGGGCTCCCACCTGAGGAGGACAGAGGTGCGATTTCAGCCAATTCTAATGGGAAGTCCGAAAAAGAGATTAAAAGAAAAACTGAGCGGGCGAACTGGTTTGTTTCACTGGTAGCGAGGAGATTAAAAATCTAGCCTGCAAATCAACAAAGAGTGTGCCCTGTGTAAATGAAGGAAGGAGAAAGAAGCCAAAGTAAAAATTTAAATCTCAGGGTTTGAACCCATTCTCAAGGCTGCGTGGAAGTGAAGCTCTGAACATATTACATCAACAACTGTGCTTTTGATGCAAGTTGTTATTAACGATGATACAATTTCTAAAGAATTCTGAATACTTAAATATTTATTTGAAGTTATTCAGTTTGTGTCTCTGTACTTATGCAGTGTGTGGTTTTTAGGCATTTACAATAACTATTATGAACTTGTTCATGTACTCATTGTAGATAATTCTAATTTTTGGGGGCCTTTATGAGAGCACTTTTAAGTTCTTATTTTTGCTACTTACTGAATTTTGACTATAGTTCAAATTAATCACAAAATTTTTATGGAACCTGCTAGATTTTCCATTTTTCAGGGACATATTTTGTTATACTAAAATGAAGTTAACCCAAAGATTAAAGCCACCAGGCTGGAAGTAAAAGTCTCTGAATTTGTGTCCTGCTCTGTAACAAACTATTTGGTCACACGTAAATACTTTTTCTCTTTTCGTATAGAAAAATATTTTTTTTTTGTTCTCCATTCTATTGCTTTGAGATAAATGGGCAGGCAGAACTATAAATACATATTTTATAAACATCAAAAATATAAAAACTTTATGCTCTATATTGAAATTATACTTTAACAATACCAGGATACAATAGTGTGTTAGAGAATGGGAGGAAGGGATCACTTTGTGCTGTGTGTTTTATTCAGTAGAGCTCCTACTACTAAATTTTTAACTGAAAACAAATTGGGTCCTTTACCCTTGTAACTGTAGCTCCTGGACTTGCTTTGTATTGTGTTTTTGTAAAATTTAAAACTGATTTATATTCCTATTTTAAACTGGTATTATATTCCTACTTTAAACTATAAGACATTGAAAGGCTGCCAATTAAATCAAACATCTCTGCAACTAAATTGAGATCTCTGTGTGTGTTATAAGATTGCCTTAATTAGCAATAGTGAGCTTAATATCACGCTTGTAAGTAAAACTGGGTTGGGTTTTGAATGACCCTGGCTCATCATTTTAAAATCTGTGGGACTACTTTGAGAACGCTCTTACAATTAAACACAGGAAAGAAAACTTTTGCTCTCTAGCTAAAATTTAGAGAAGGAATCTGAACAGAAAGAGTGGATAAGGTGTTGACTTAAAAAAAAAAAAATAGAAAGACTACTAGTTAAGTAAAAAATGAAAAGGCCTTAAAATATCATAGTGGACAATGTCTAGTGAAAGCAAAATTTCTGCAGCAGGATTGGGGTGAGGAATATTGTATTTAAGACAAGACTGGAGGGCTGGGATCATTTTCTCTCAGCTTCCAGACACTCAGAAGAAATCTGACAGCAGCAATATTGTTCTTAACATTAAAATCTTCTAAATGTAGTGTATTTTTTTTTAAAGTGAAGACAAAGCAGATTTCTCAAAATCCAATTAGTTTGTTCAAGTGTGAATACCTCCCATTTTTAGACTCGCTAAAAATGAAAATACATAAAAGAAGAAAATCACAGGCTGAGGAAATATGAAAACACATAGCAAGATCCATGAAGTTTCAAATTCTTTAACAGTATAAATATTTAAATATATTAAGTAATATAATGGTTTTACATTGGTATCACACAAAAGTGCAGACACAGAGTGGAAGGCCTGCCTAGAACATACAATGCAAGTTTTGGGAAAAGCAAGCTGATGACTAAAAGCAGATTCAGAAATTGCTAGAACTCCCACCTTAGCTGGGGAACGAGGGGAGTGGAAACCACTGAGTTACAGCTCTTTGGCAGACTGAAATTATACCTCTGTATGCTGCTGCTGGGTTAAACAGAGAATATTGGAAGGGGATTAGGAAACGTCAGGAAAGGCAGAGGTCCTACTCTACAAACTGAGGAAGATATGAAGGAGTTTGATGTGTTATTACTGGATGAAAAGAAGTAAATCAGTGCATTCATTCGTAAGCTGTAGATTCTTTAGTATTCTGCAGTTCTTTCTCCCTGTGCTGCGCTACAGATTTGCAAAGGTATAAATAATATACTAAGTTATTATATCAGGTTTCAGAAATTAGCTTAATAAATTTAGTTATATCAGTTTCCCTGGATAGAGGACAATTTATAAAACCTTACTTTTCTGATAATTTAGAGATAGATGACTTTACTGCATAATTAACTGTACGAGCCCTTATGCCTGTGCTTATGTACCTTGCAAAATCGGTGCATGGGAGGTGACACATTAAAGTTAATATAAGAAATATTAAGGATGACAACAGATGGGCCAGCTGAAGAAATAAAACCAAAAGAATATCTTTGGCAAAATAGCTTTAAAAAGTTAAGAAGGCAAGTGGCTTTTACAAAGGTTCAACAAAGCTAAACAAAAATTGTCCGTGATTTATAGAAAGGGCACTGTTGTTCCTCCAATGAATTAAGTAATTTGGCTTGAACAAAGCATTAACTTATCGTCCTGTAAAAATTCTGCCTCGTGAGAGGACCTTAAAGACATCAAGAGTTTCCTCCAACTGTCCCAATCTACTCCAACACCTACCCATCCTTCCCATCAGAATGGTTTCTTTAAAGTCCAAATGTCTTTATTTTTGGTCTCGTTTAACACCTCTGATTCTGATACTATCCAGTGTGGAGATGGGTATTTTGCCTACTTTCTATCAGTTATTTTATCAGCATTTTACCTGCTCCACATGATCTTTGCTAAGGCTATTCAGGCCTAAATCTCTCAGTCAGCCTTCTTAGAACATATTTCTCTTGGCTATAATTATTCTTACTGCTCTCCTCAGAACTCCCTTCAAAGTATTGCATTGCTGTTCAACCTATTTTTTTATTATCTCTGATAAAATCCACCAGTTCCATATCATTTCAAAACAGCTGAAATCGAGATATGCTAATATCTCTTTGCCTGTTGCAAACCTCCTTTCTATCCTAGTAAAAAATCACTTAAAACTGTCTTTAAAATATCTGTCAGGAGTCCTTTAGGTCTAGATGATATAAACTGAGACAGAGAAGGGTTAGAAAATCTCCTAAGGTCCTTTCCAGGTTGTTTTATCAAGATACCAACACTCGCTGTAACCTTTTCTTCTGATTCATATGATTGCTAGCACATACTTTATTCTTTTTGACTCATAAAGAATTTCCTATGTAAAAAGACAAATTAGGGGTTTTTCTCTGAATGTCCACAGGAGAAATTCATTGCACCCTTTATTTTCCCTGGTTGCCTGCACTCTGAACAGGACAGGTGGGACAGGAGGGGAGGTGTAAAGTGGAAGCAGATTCTCCATGTTTTAATTAAAGGCCTCTACCTCTTGTTCCACTCTTTAGAAGCAGAATAATGCCTCAGGGAGCGAATTATTTCCTCATTATCACTTACAGACCACAACAGAATGTGTCAAACTCTTGTTCTTTTTACTTGGCACCTGACAGCCTTTGCATCTTCCAATAATTTTAAGCTTTATTTATTCTTAATTGTATTTTTTAAAAATTTATTATTCTGCTTTGTTAACAGTACTGTTAGAAAGACAGTTGCCTAGAATGTGAACAGAACTTAAATTAAAGTCTATTCTGCTAACTGTTATAACTAGTAATTTAAATATACTTTTCTTTAAACATCCAGATATTGACATTGATGCAAGCAGGTCACTAAATTCTGAAGTTGCATGTGTAAAACAAGATTGCATTAAAAAAATGAACCAATCTCCCAATTAAACAAATAGACATCAGACAAAATCTGGCATGGTATGTCTTTGATTGGTTTAGTTTTGCAATTTGACAGATAATACTTTACATGGAAATCTCATTAACGATTGCCAGTGGTTCGATTTGGAAAGACTAATTTGTACAGATCATTTTGCCTTAATGAGATTCCATGTGAAGATGAACTAAGATCTACTGAGCTGGTACATTTTAATTAGTACTCTGGAGTTGGTGTTCTTCTTTGTCACTGTCGTAATTTTTGACTTCCAGTATAGATGATCAAATGAGAAAACTCCATTGGGGATGATGAACCCTATCACCAGTTTTTCCACTACAAAATACATTTAGAAGTAATTATATAATTTCTTTCTCTGTGCTATATTCTAGGATTAAAATGGAAAACATTACTTATTTTATCTGTCCTGCTGATATATAATATCAGAATTAGAATCTCCTTGTTCAAAGCATGTATTGCATGTAAAGGCATGTATAAGGCAGGTATAATGTAAATTATATCATTCTAGTGTCTTGAGTAGTAAGGGAGACTTCAGAAACCTACCCCTATCATTGTCCCTTAAATGACTTTCCAAAGCAACAAAACGAAATGTTTGTGATTATATTATTTTACTGTCACTAATCAGGAACAAAATATTTGAAGAGATCAAGATATTATGTGAATTCATTGTGATTTTCTTTAAGTTTGTGTTTAAAAGCCTGCAAAAGTCTTTTTGTTGTCACAAAAATTAAGTAAAACCGATTCACCAATTCAGGCCAATTAGGTTGTATATATATAATACATCCATCCATATATGTATCTAAAATATCTTCTTTGGCCTATTCAAAAATTTCCTAGAATTTACTATGGAATGAAAGTAAAACTACATTCATGCAAATATAAACAGGAAAAAACCAAAAATGGTAAATAGGGAGAGTCCTTATGGTAAAATTTAATAGGGATTAAATTGTCATCAACATTTATAAATAATGTTCTAATGCAGATGCAGGTTCTTTTTTAACTTTTCTTCAGTTCGAGGACTTCCTGAAAGTCATCAACGTTAGTAAAGCCATTTGCTAGATAATTCCAAATTATTCTCTAGGAGAAGGATACTTCTCTATTGAATCCTGTAACATGCCTCAAGAACCTCCCATAAAACTAAGGTCTATTTTATCACGAGAGGGATTTCCAAGGGGTATTTTCTGAACAAATATAAAAGCTTGAAATGATAGCAAAGGAGGTGAAATGCACAATTCCAAGATGTTTAGGAAAAAAAACCCTGACAATGACTTCAGTATTTTGCAAGAGCCTTTTGTTTCACTCACAGAAAACTGAAAAACAAGAAAAAGAATTTCTGATTGTTTAATTGCATTGTGATCCCTTTTACAGCATTACAATACCTAATTTTCAAATAAAGTGTTCTCTACAATTCTCAGATACAGTTTTTCTAAGCACTGCCATTTAAACAGTGCTCCAGGAATGTAGAATTCAGGATGAAAATCCAGTAAATGAAAGCATTGCAAAGCACTGACAGGAAGAACAGATTAAAACTTTCAGCTTGAAAAAGCAGCTGATGCTGTAATAGGAATTCATGTGTTTCACATGTTCACCTCTAATTAATTTCTTTCATCCTGTTATAAAAAGAATAATTTACATCCTCAGTTATACATCCTGATAACTCCTATAGCTAAAATCTCCACGTTCACACCCACAAATTCATTGCTATTCCCAGTTCTACTTCAGAAATTCACTTTTCACCAACTTCCTTTGAGCAGCTGTCACCAAAAAGCTCTGAGAGCCTGAAAGTTTTCATACAAGGACTTGCCATTTCTGCTTTTTTAAGGTCACAGTTTGCCTTAGGTTCTATATATTTTTTTTCTTCTTTTTTTTACCTTTCAAGAGTGACTAATCCTCATTGCTCTCTGCTGATGTTCCTCGGGCACATTTTTTTTCTCAACATGATAAGGCTTGATTTTGACAATGTTTTTCAATAACAAACACAACTACGGGTGAAATGCGTAGATCACCATTTTGGGAATTATTGTTTTAAAACCTTGAAAAGAGTTCCATTTAGAGCCATTTAGTTTATTAACTCTCACTTCAAAATTACCTTGGTCATACCTCAGTTATCCAGTGTAATAGAGGTGGGTGATAGAGTGAAAATGTAATTAATATAATGTAATATAATATAATATAATAGGCATAGTTTAAGATATATGAATATACTTAATATATCCACCTGTGGAAAGCTTTGTTGGAAAATTCTTTGAGAAGAAAATATTGACCAGCAGCCAAGGAAGTTTCCAGGCACGACGCAGGTTTCTATTTTACAGTGCCCCTGGGATGGACATGCAGCCCTGTGCCAGGAATTGGGGTTATTATGGGTAACTGTGTTCACAGTGAGTTAAATTTACTGTATCATTATAGAACAATCAACAGAATTACAGTACACAGATTTCCAATCCAGTCTCTAAACATATTACGCAGAGCGTGGAACAAATAAACAGCAAGAGAGAGCCTCTACAGGAAGGAGCTCAAAACCCAGCAAGGAAGACCACAGAATCACAGAATCACAGAAACACAGAAACACAGAAACACAGAATCAGTCAGGTTGGAAATGAACTTTTAGATCACTGAGTCCAACCTACGACCCAACACCATCTCGTCAACCAGGCCATGGCACCAAGTGCCACATCCAGACTTTTCTTAAACACCTCCAGGGATGGTGACTTCACCAACTCCCTGGACAGCCCATTCCAGTGCCCAATCACTCCTTCTGTGAAGAACTTCTTCCCTCAATCGTATTTTTGTTTGGTTTTTGTTTTGTTTTGTATGGTTTTTTTCCTGTTTTTTCTGTTATTGTCTACTTTTTTCCCTCAATTCTCTTTTTGTCACTGCCTGTGCAGCATTTCGCTCTTCCTTAACTATTCCTGCAGCCTTCGAATGGGGCTAAGCTTTGTCCAGTGGTTGCTATGTTGCGCATTTGAAACCGTCCGAAATGAGCTGGAGCTGTCTGGAACCAGCACAGGGCAGCCCCTGATCTCCTCTGACAGAGACACCACTACCAAAACCTGGACACCTAAATCCAATGAGAAAAGGGGATATCAATATTATTGATACCTGTTCTTGGAATGTCGTACCTGCTGCTTGCTGTAGAGAGGAAATCCATACCCTTTCACAGACTGGTGTCGTTCTTGTCACAGCGCTAATAAAGGCTGCTTTGAGCATTCCAGATTTATGATTCCATGTACTTGAACACTTTTTCTCTGAGAGTGTCGTAAAGGCCTTGATCCTGCAAATTAAAATGAGTTCATTGCATCAGTGTGCCAGTGCAATAAAAATGTAGAGTTCAAATAAGCAGAACATTAACGGCGACAATATCAATAAATTGATGCTTTTTGAATTAACTTTGTCGTTGTAACTGTCGAGCTGGCGAGACAGATAAACCAAGCTGCCAATAGTTACCTTTACTGTTTCTGGAGAAAACCACAAGGATTTTCCTCCATGTTTCAAATCAGCATTTGAAAATTGGAATTAAATAATAACATCCATTTGAAAATTGAAAATTAAACAATTTAAGGAAAATATAGTTTTGGTTAAGATAATTTTCACTAGAAAAATATAGAACAATAAATAATTTATAAAGATGTATAGACTAAAGTAGCTAAAATAAGTGGAAATCAAAAGACAGAGTGGAGAATGTGAAACGGATCTATTTCTTGCCTATGTCCCCCAAGTTTAGCTTTTCAAAGCACTTTGCTTTTTCTTTTCAATAGTGGGTCAGTATCATTTTCTGTCCTACAAATCAGTGTATGCTTTTACTGCAAATACACATGAAAAAGCCTTTCTGTCTTGAAGAGCTGGTGAGACATTCTAAATTTAAAAAAATCAAGATATTACATAAAATTTCACCTCATTGTTACAATGAATTATTTTATAGTACAGTCCTAAACAGCACCTGAACCGTACTTCTACATGTTACTGAAATGCCTCTAAATCCCCATTTTCCAGATTTCAAACCTCATCTCCCTTTCCAGAGTCTTTAAGCTGAAGGAGGGTAGATTTAGATAAGTTATTGGGAGGAAATTGTTCCCTGTGAGGGTGGTGAGATCCTGGCACAGGGTGCCCAGAGAAGCTGTGGCTGCCCCTGGAGCCCTGGCAGTGCCCAAGGCCAGGCTGGACAGGGCTTGGAGCAACCTGGGACAGTGGAAGGTGTCCCTGTCCATGGCAGGGGTGACACTGGATGGGCTTTAAGTCCACTCCAGCCCAAACCATCCAAACCATCACAGGTTCTCCGATTTTCTATTTCTATTTTCTATGACCTCACCACCGTGTGATTTCAGTGCAGTGACACCTTGCTTCTGAAAATTTGCTTGATAATTCACATTCAGTCCTGTGATTCCTTTACTCCCCTTGTAGCAGGATATTTGCCTTTTATTTCTCTCTTTCTCCCTTTAGAATGGCTGTTGGAAATTTGGCACCGGCATCTCAGAGGTTCGGCAGTGATGGGGCTTGTGAGGTTATTTCTGTATGCAGAGATGCACTGGCAAGGGGCACAAAAGAGGAAAGCAGCAAAGGCAGCTTCTCAGCCTCCAGTGAATTATACAAATGCTGTCTACAATGCCATCAGAATGACAGGTTGGTTTAGCAATTTCATGTTCTGGGACAAACTGTGAAAGGGAGCAACAATCCAAAATGAATGGCAATCACACTACTGAGATCTTCTGCTCTCCTAGTACAGCTGTGGTGAAGGGCTTTTGGAAGCCTATTATTATATTATATTATATTATATTATATTATATTTATTTTACTTTATTANTTTATTTTATTTTATTTTATTTTATTTTATTTTATTTTATTCTATTTTATTCTATTCTATTTTATTTTATTTTACTTTATTTTATTTTATTTTATTTTACTTTATTTTACTTTATTATTTTATTTTATTTTATTTTATTTTGTTTTGTTTTGTTTTGTTTTGTTTTGTTTTGTTTTATTTTATTTTAATGATGTTTGGAATACATCTGTTTGCACTAATCTATCTTCCACATATCACATTTTAAATGCTTCTAGTGCTACTTGAAACACATTGAAAGTCTGTTTAATGTGATTCTCACTTCTATACCCAAGCAGATACTGTTTTTCATTGACCCTGTTCAAGCACAAAACAGTGATGAGCTGCCTGTAGAGCGTTTCGGTCTGCCAGGATTTCATCAATGAGAGCTCATTTCACAAACAGCCACTGGAAAGGAATGAGAAAAAGACTGAGATTGGCAAAAGGAATGGCCAGACTATATTTGGATTTGTCTCAGAAATATCACCAGTATAGGTAAAAGATCTTAAAATATCATAACCAAATTATTCAGAAAAAGAAATCTTCAATAAGAATCTTAACTGTAGCATTGTTACTGATAAGGAATGAAGAAGCTGCTGCTATTGCAGCTCGGTATGCCAGAAGGTTCCGAGTCAGAGTTCAAAACATCTCGACGGCATTTCTGCAAGTACATCAGTGTGTGTCAGACAAACCCTTCTGGAGACACACTCCGAAGGGAAATAATCCACTCTGCAGTTCCCTACTTAAATCTGCATAATTTGGCCTTGGACATGAGGGCTGGGGCGACAATGTGGTGTTGAGTGCACCTAGACACAAAGAGAAGCATCATTACTTTTGGACACCTCAGCTCTTCTCACGTACCAAAAACAGCTCTCAGCGGTCCAAACCCTGCTGCAGCTCCTGTTGGGAAGCACCCAGCAATGTTTGGAAAGGCAAGGAGATGTGTATGGAGGAACCCAGAACGCTCGGGATTTTTATGGGAGAGAGACGCCTTCACTTAGGTCTGCTTTAGAGATAGATTTATTGCCATAGTCTCTCAGGAGTTTTACGAACTCCTTCACAGAGACTGACGGAAGGCAGACATTACAGAAGAAAGAGACAGAGCGTAGGAGAGAGTAAGAGAGTAAGAGAGTAAGAGAGTACACTGTAGGTCACAAGGTCTCTTAAAGGTTAATTGACCAATGGATAATTGCTACGCACAGATATTTTCATTTTTACACCAATGGTTACACACACCTGCATTCCCAGGTGCCGCATTGAGTATTTTTCATCCAATTACACACTGTCCCGTAGAGATCCATTACTTCAAGAGAAATGACCACATCCTGTGCTTTTTACTTTTCATAACTACTTTTATAATTTTATATTAAGGCTTTACACTATAAATTTTTTAATATCTAACTTAACACACTTTTTCTTAAACTGCAAGCCAGAATCTTTGCTATAGATTGTGATATCTGGAAGTTTTTCCTATGGTCTCGGATCAAATACAGCAAACATCTCAAGCTCAGGGTAAGCAAACCCAAGGCCTTGAAGGTTTTTTGTGCCTTGGATTCCAACACAGAACTATCAGGGAACTCACATTATAAAAAACACCTTTGCACGTGCCATCTTCACCTCTGGCTCCTGCACCAAGAGTCTCAAGGAGGGAATCACGAGGCCTTGCAGGGCGTGTTTGGGAAACTCT
Organism: Picathartes gymnocephalus; assembly: GCA_013390045.1. Classification (NCBI taxonomy): domain Eukaryota; kingdom Metazoa; phylum Chordata; class Aves; order Passeriformes; family Picathartidae; genus Picathartes; species Picathartes gymnocephalus. The sequence goes on from WEKY01059063.1 coordinate 31,151, forward strand.
CCCTTCCCAGTTTCCTCTCCTCCGTCCCAGTGTCTGGGTTTGGTCTTTGACGTTGTCCTGACAGTCGCAGGGTGCCTGCCTGGAAACAAGCTGGGCCTGGCTGTGTTACAGGAGTGCCACAGGGTGCTCTAGGACAGGACAGTTCAGTCTGTCAGACAATACAAACGCGACACAAAAACTGCTCAGGGCATGGCTCAGTATCTCCTTCACCTTGGGATATCAAACGGATCCTCCGATGGTTGTGCACTGTTGTGAGTGGTCAGTAAGTTTTACCTTCCTCATCACAAGTGGTACATGGACTCAGGAAAAGAGATAGCACAGGGTGAGCTCAGCACTCTCTCAGTGGAGATTTAATGTCGTTCATGAACAACAGCAGGGTGCCTCAAAGAGAACTCGAGGGCTGAAGAATCTATCATTAACATCACAATAGCAGCTAATGAATCCAACACAATGAATCACTTCAGAAACTTTTGAGAGAAATTAGGTCCCATTATGTTTCCATATCCATAAATCCAGAGAACATTTTCTAATTGTGTGCCAGTTGCTCAGTTCAAACAATTCAACATTACTCTCTGACTGTAACCAAAACTAAAGAAGATAAGAATCTAACCTATACCATTCCCCAGATCATCCCCTTGAGTAACATCCTTATATAGGATGTTAGCCCAAATCTTGATTCTCATTTAAAAAGGTTATTAAAATGCACTGAACAGTGAATTATCCTAATAAATCACAATTATACTGATTATACTGTCAGTATTAAAATAACTTTGACCCTTTGTTGAAGTCACATTATATTGAACACTCAGAAAGGTAAGCCTCACACAACATGAATGATGATAATATGGCTAATAATGATACCTTGACTATTAATCAGGCAAGTGAATTCAAAAATTAGGAAGACTGATAGGAAAGAACCTAAATTAATTCTGGGCCATGGTGTTGTGTTGGTTTTGCAGTCTGGTCTTTGGTAGCAGGGGGGCCTCAGAGGTGGTTTCTGTGAGAAGCTGCTGGAAGCTTCCACCGTGTCTGGCAGAGCTTAAGTTGTTCCCAGGTTTATTTTCAAATATTGCTTATCTCCCTCATTTGAGTCCGCTACTCGTTTTTTTTTTCTTTTTTTTTCTTTTTTTGGTAGATCAAAACCTTGCATATAACAAACCATGCTACATTTAAGAGTATCTTCTGCCACTGTGGATTTAAGAGGTGAACCCTGTGGCACTTGCTGCCCTACAAGCCCTGGTTTGTGGAGCAGACCTGCTTGATGTAACTGCTCAGTACTTTCAATTTATCTTTCTGCTGAAATAATTTCACTTTCCTTACTATTTTTGCAAACTTTATGGCGTTATTTTTGTGCTGCTATAATTTCATCCGATCTCTTGATTTCCTTTTGTTGGAGTCTTCCGGGAATCCTGTATTTGGGCACCAACAATTAACCAAATCTTCACATGGTATTGAAATGAGATTCTTCCCCAAAAGACACCTTCGGCAAAAGGTTTATTCATTCCATCATGTTCTTGATAGCCATTTTTCTTAATAATCTTTTAGCTATGGTATTAAGCATCAGTCATGTTGACAAGATTTAATGAGTAAGAGACCCTATTACAGTAATAAACAACTTCAGAGAAAATGAAAGATGGTCGGCTCATTATAGGTGCATCAAATTAGCAGCACTGCTTGGCTAGGACTCTGTAAAATTTACCAGCTTATCAACACCATGAATCATGTTTGAATATTTGCTCTGATGAAGAGCATGTACTGGACCACTTACATTGGCATGCTGGTAGTTGTGTGAGTAATACAACATCATTATTTTTGGTAATTGCTGCTCAGCGTTTGGAATGAATGGTTAATAATCAGTCTTAAATAAACTAGGACAAATTTCTAAACTGTGAGGATGTCTCCATTTCAGCTGCAGTGCCACAGGGACCTGGCACGTTTCAGAGCAGGTGTGGATGTGTTACCTGAGCAAGCGAGACATCAAATAAGCTTAAAAAACATTTTTCTGGATACCATAACAAGCTCTTTCCAATGCTGCTGTGCCCAAGCTGGACGGCAGGTCTGGCTACTTGCACACAGGGACATGATTCAATATTTAGAAGTGGGCTTAATTCAGCTCTGACAGGAATTCTCTTCTGGAGATATTCCTCTGTTTTATATATATCCTTTCCCTGTATTTATTACAAGATTGCATCAACAGAACTGAGATCACAATCCTCGTTCACCCATCACAGCTCCATCTTAACTAAATCACTGACAAGACTGGGAAAATTGTTAAATCTCAGCTTCTTAAAATTGTTCCTTACGTGTAAGATTTTAGCAACTATTTTAAGGAATTAAAGGCATTTGAAAAGAGCAAACAGAATTTATTTGCAGGGCTTGTTCATGGAGAATATATTACATGTGAGACAGTTCAGCAGATACCTTGGCTAAGGATTTTATAACATGTCCATTACTAGTAATTCACTAGGAACTGAGCCATAGTTAAATTGGTGCTTTTTAAGCAATAACCCTGAGGATGAACATGTGATGACTACAACACTTAGTACTTCAAGTGGATGAAAGTATAGTTACTGCAATCCTTCTATCTGGGTGGAGATTTAAGACCAAGTTATTGCAGGAAAAATTATTTGAAGAGCCTTAACCGCGACATAAACACACCGAGCTTTCAAATCCATACCTGCAATGAGTTATAACTGCTCTTGGTTTTGAAACATCACAGGCAAAACAAAGCTTACGACAGAGTCTTGCTGAGCTGAAGGTGAAAAAGCAGTACGACATAATTTCTTTTATTTTTTTCCTAAACCTTTATTGCTAACAGCTTAAAATTCCCTATTGTATTCATATGTGTCTTACAATTGCTGCAGATGTACACAAAGTACAGTTTATATACATGTATATTATTTTGGTCTTATTTTATGTGGGTAGTAATATTAACACCTTTGTAAATATGACACAGGAAATTACAATTATTTAGTAATGTCACAGATCTTTTTCATATAATCAGGCTCAGAGATGTGTTTTTTACAATGTAATTACGGGACAGTCTGTCTCTCCCACCTGAATAATCAATATATGGTAAGTACACTCTCTTCTCACTATTCATTGCTTGGTGTCTTGTATATACACTGGCTTCTCTGTTTATCAATAAATCAGTAATCAAGGTGATTTTATGCCCAAGGATGTCAGGAACATTGTAAAAACAAGTGATAATTACAGGGCTTCTCTCACCTGTAAAAATACTCCATGTGGCCTTTCAAACTTTTTGTGAAGGTAAAAAAAAAAAAGAAAACAACAACAGCCCGAACTCAAGCTGGAGCTGTTCAAAACCACAAAGGTATAAATCACAGAACCGCAGGACTGTGGAATCAGGCAATCACAGGATGGGTTGGAAGGGACCTTTAAAACCCCCTCTTGTTCCACCCCTGCCCCGGGCAGTGTCAGAGACAGAAATGCCGTGGCTCATGGCTTGTAAACTTCGTTATGAAGGACTTCTGCTACAGTGGGCATTGCTGCATAAAATAAGGGAGAAAATTTCCAATACTCTCTCCCTAGCTCAGTAAAAAACCAAACTGCTCTTTGAAAGGAACCTTATTCAACTTTAGCAGGTCACTCTGGCTGCGTGCAACATACATCTTTATTACATACATCTTTATTACATACATCAAGGAGATCTGCAGTGTGTGAGTTTGTTATAAAGGTGGACTGACACACAACCACAGCCTACACCCCACCCATGCATGACCCCACGTACCAATAAAGGGGAACAAAGTGTATTTATCTAACAAGAAGTACCTGAGCATGAGAACACAGAAAATATGTGCCCTGGCCTCATAAACCCACATTTTTTTAAAAAATTAGGTTTATTAACTCCAATGAAAACTGAGGGACATGCAGAGAAAATATTCTGCAGTATTCGTGAGAGAAATTGAAGTATGCTATGGCATTTCACGGGTATATTTTGATCGTTTCAAATACATTTAAGAAGTTACCATTTCACTGAATGGATTTTAACAGAAAGCAATAAGACACTATTTCTTGCAGTACCTCTTTGTCATTAATTTTTTTCATAAAACAAACAATCTTGATCTATTTTCAAGCAGAGAAATGACATTGTTTATTTGAAAGTTAACAACCTGGTAAAATTATTGGGCTGGATAACAGCAAACATTAAATAAAAAGTGACTTTCCTTAGATTTTCAAGAGCTACCAATATTCTCCTCAGTCTTTCCCTGGTAACCAAGCATACTGGCACAGAAATAACCAGAACCACAATTTCCAATTTGCAAGAGAATTCTTACCATTGATCTGTTCCCATGAGGATGAAACCTTGCTCTGATAAAAGTTTTATTTGCTTGCACCCTCTAAAATCCTGAAACACAAACCTGCCTCCTTGTACTGTTTTATGATTAACTTGTTTTCAGTGCCTGCAAATTGGATTGAAGCATACATCTACTTTATCTACAAAATAAAACCCAAATTATCTCCAGCTTTCTTAACATGCTAGAAGTTATAGTGAACTTGTGCTTAGGTTTTGTAATAAGCCAAAGGAATCAAGAAAACTCATCATGAATATTACTCTTTAATAGATGATATTTACAAATGCATGAGGGTGAACAAAATACCAATATTTTAAATAGCGCTAATAATTTTAATATTCATAGACCTTTCGTTGAAAAATCTCAAAGCAAATGTCTAGATTTTGAGACTTTCAGTCTTTATAAGTCTTGAGGTTTTAGGTCCCTTTAGGACTTCCCTGTCCAGTAATCAAGCTGAATGTTAACATTTACCAGCTGCCTCCAAATTTTACTACTACATTTTAGGAATTGTTTTTTTTTTAACCTGTAAACTAAAATGTTAACAATCAAGTTCTGTTATATTTCAATATAATAAATGTATTTGTTTCCATAATTAATATTCTTCCTCTTCAGTCAACACAGAATAGGCTACCCTTAAACCAATTATATAAAATAATTAGCACATTTTGAGCCTTATAGATATCTTAATAATACACTATTGGGTTTTCTTAAAAATTAAATTATTTAAATTATTTTTAAAATATATAATTATAATTTAAAAATCCAAATTATATCAACACTTTGATGGATAAGCTATAATATAGATATTATTTATTTTAATTACATTTTATTTCTTGATCTATTACCCAACCTTTCCTCACTGAACTAAGTGAAAAGGTAACTCGGTCACCTGAATTCAGTGACACTTTTCTCAGTCCATTGTACTACTTTTAGAATGCCCATGTGAAACCACTGGAAACTGTCCGAGCTGTGCAAGTGACCAGCTGTAGATAAAGGGCTCTGGGCAAAGAAGCCTTAAATGAGTTGTCTTCATACCCTAATTTCTGCTGCAGGACTTTGAATTTAGGGTCTGAGTGAGCTGAGGTTGCCCTACCAGGAGTCTCTGTGATGTCAGAGAAAGGCAGCAAACCATGACAGCCACATCCCACACGTCCTTCCAAATTTTTTTTTTTTT
>WEKY01059063.1:36686-50133 GCA_013390045.1 Picathartes gymnocephalus
TAATGGGTCTTTACTGCATAAGAAGAATAAATTCCTCCACGAAAATCCTGGCCAAATGTTGTAACACGATCTTTCCTACAGATTTTTCCAAAGAAGTTTGTAAGAGCTGCTGAAGGCAGGAATGGTTCCTGTCCTTTTAATCAGTAAAATAAAGCATAAATGCAGTGTATAGCTGTTAAATATTTTCCAAAGGGTACAGAGATCTATTTCTAAATATCAGTAACTAGAAAGCCTTTTCTGTTCTGGGAAAAGGATCCCAAGTAAGATGTTAAAATCTAGAGAATTCAGGAATCTGTTTGGAGTTCAGCTCTCACTATTAATTAATTCTGCGTGCCTAGGTGAATGAAGTCCACTAGGACAAACATTTCAGAAACTTAGCTTGAATAGAAGGCAAAAGTGGCAAATAATTGCAGCCTCATGAACATTTGGATAGATTTTTAGATGGTGAGAATTGCATGCAAATAAAGACACTGATTCCTGTGAGTGATAACAATGGATTGCACTTACTAATCTCTGGAATAAAGGATTTTATTTTCTATTTTTCTGCTACTCTGGCTGCTGAAACTATCCTAAATTTGTTCTAGAGGGAAAGTTTCATCCATGGTAAGAACTGCTTTTGTTACAACCAGAAAAGAGAACAGTTGGGAGAGTATTTTCCCTGGTGTCGATCAAGAACAAATTAACACCATCACATTGGTCATTTTAATTTACAAATCGGGCAAAACCAAGTCTTCACTTGTGCTTTCTTGCCGCACATATATAACTGAAGAAACTCGAGTTTAATTAATTAATAACAGTGGTATTTCTGCTTCTATTTCTTTAGAGGCGATTTCCCTTCAATTTCAACAAGATGTTCAATTTAAATTTAAAATTTCCAGAAAAGAAAACCCCAAACCAGCAAGTTCCCAAATAAAGTCATCAAACTGTGATTTGAAATAAGAGTAGCTCTTACATTTAATTAATTAAATTTGATTTAATGGCTTTAGTTTAGTTGTCTTTTCACTCTCTCCTCCAAAGGCACAGAGATGTTGCCTATTTCACTCTTCCTTGTGCTTTTTCCTACTCATTCTACAAACTTCTAGTGATGGAATATCGAATTCTTTATTTATGAAAGCATCCTACAGACTTATGCATTCAATCCCATATTTTGGAAGATGTCTCTAATACCCATATTACTTACTAATTTTACCTCCATATTTTTTAGACACTAGTAGGAAATTGCAAAATAATTTCTTTAAATGTTTTAAAGTAAAAGCAAAATTTGCAAGTACAAATACCTTACATATTTTTCAAATTAGACAGTAATTGCCAAGGTTGTCTATCAAATATTTTTATTGGGTAGTGTTTTATACAGTGGACATGAAAGAAGAAAATGGAATGTCTTTGATATTACTCAATGCCCTTGCAAATATAGTTATGTGACTTTGATTTCCATGTTCATACTTCAGTGTAAAAATACATTGCTATATATTTCATCTAAGTCCTGTAATAGTAGGGCTTTTTCCAGAAAAAAACCCTATTTTATACATGGACATATCTGCCAGGCTTCCTCAAAATAATATAAGACTTCAAGGGAAAAAAATTATCTACATTAGTCTTAGTAGCTGGAAAAAAACCCCTCTGAAAATTAAAGATATATTACAGCATAGCATTTGACATATTCTTAGTATAATGCAATCTTTGAACATTACTTTTATGATTATAAACATCAGTTGGGTATTTAATTTTTAAACCCTTATATGCTTCACCCTATACCTTCCATCTATAAATCCACCTATCAGATCAAATATAGATGATATAGGTGTTAAGTAATTTAACACGTGGTCTTAGCAGCAATCATAAACTGTCCCTTGAACTGCAATATAATTTTGTTCAGTGAGTGGTTAGAATGTATTCTTAAGGCAATGCATGTACTGTGACAGAAATTTATGTTAATTCCAGCAGTGTTTAACATGCTCCAGACTTTGTAATTTACTTTAAGAAAACTGGACTTTAAGCACTGGTGCAGGTTGGGAATTATCATCACCAATTATTGTGTAAGACATTTCAAAGCAGCACCTGAACTGTACTTTTATATGTTTTGGAAACACCTCTAAATCCCTGTTTTTTCAGATTTCAAGCATTATCCTCCTTTCCAGTATCTTTAAGGTGAAGGAGATTTAGATTAGACACCAGGAAGAAATCCTTCCCTCTGGGGGCAGGTTCATCACAGCCTTTGTTCCATCCCACACGGGTAAAACCAGCAATCCCCTGTCACTGTGAACGGGTGGATAATCCTTTAGGAACGAGAATATGAAGGAAAAAAAACCTGTTTTCTGTTTTATTTCTTGTGGGGAGCATTTGTATTACTGGTATTTTTGCTTAGAGTTCTGTAACAGCTTGCTTGCTCAACCTCAGTAGAAAATCCAGTTCCATGGGGAGTCTTAGTCAGTAATTTGACAAAAATATGGGAACCCCAACAAAATATGGGAAGGAAATAACAACTATGCAAAATAACACCTATGCAAATTTGAAAGGAATACAAGGAAATTATTCCTTATGATGGACAGGTGGACAAATGGAATCTTTAGCTAATGCAATTCAATTAGGATTTGCCGAAAAAAATGAACTGCAAGCAGCTACTAAAATGAGCCTAGAAAACAGATTCACTTTAGATTTATTGTTGTTATATGAAAATAGAGTGAGTGGTTATTATTTGAATTTAAACAACACTTGTGTGCACGTTTCAAATGTAACTGCTAAATTGGATAATCAGATAGATTAAAATCCGTTGCTGTATCTAGTAGAGAATTAAGAACAGGATTAGAAAATGGATGGTTAAATAAAACATTGAAAGAACTTGGATCTCCTCTGCCTGGTTGAGTTTTTTGCAAAGTATGGTTGTAATTGTACTAATAACTGTGATTATGATAATTCAAGCTGTGTAAAAAACATGATTGTTAATGCAAGATGAGGAACTTTCATGAGGTTAGCAAAGAAGTTTAGTGAGGCTTAGGAAGGTTTGAAGGGAGAACAAGCCTTAAAGGGGAAGAATGTTGCCAGGTGAATCCGTCCAAAAAAGAGTGGCTGCTTCTTAAGGCTACTTTGGAGTTAAAGAGTTTGTGTTTTTACTGAGAGTTTGTGTTTTTACTGATTTCTGGTAAGAAGACTCTGTTTTCAGATTCTGGTAAAAGACAGAAGAGAGCGCCAAAGAAAATTACACGCCTGCCTACAACCATTCTGTATTTTGCCATCACAAACAGCCCGTGGGATTTGGTGTGTTTGAAGGACTGATATCCAGTTCTGATGGTGTGTATAGAAACAAGGATGAGACTGCAAGGAGCAGAAGGGTTGTCCCTAGCAGGTGGGTTTTCTTCTGTGGATGAAACGTGGAGGTTCACCCTAGAGTCAATTTTCATACAGTAGGAAACGGCATAGCATAATGAGTACATTTACATCCACTGTACAGGCTAAATACTCTGAAGAACAACCATAGTTTTCTTTCTCTCTGATGAACTATTTAAGTCAGAAGAAGACTAAAAAGTGTTTTAATTTCACCATTCATACCCTGTGTTGTCATCTATATCTCTGAGAGTCTTCTCAGATAATTTAAAGGCTGTTTGAGACAACTGAAAAAGAAAAGGAGAGTAAAAAAAAGTAGTCTTAAAGTTCAAGAAAATAGAGAACAGTTATCTTGGATGAATCACTGAACCTTTTTCGTGCTTGATACTTTGCCATTAGTTTCGTGTGAATGGAACAAATCTCATTTGCACCTTCTCTTTCCCCCACGGCTATGGCTAATTTATTCTCCCTCCCTAAACACTGCTCTGACAAAACATAAAATTAAACAGCTGTGCACACCAGAGTTCCATGTAATGTGTGAGGGTTGCTGCTGAGCTTTGCATATTCCACAGCTCGTTCTAGTTTCATTATTTAGAGCAGGTGAAGAGCGTGATCCATTAGAGGAAGAGAAACCACTAACCCCTCTTCCCTTGACATCGATCGCTTTTATCACACGCCAAACGGTACTAAAGCCGTTTGCTCAGTGAAAGGCCCTGGCATCGGCTGCACAAATTCTGTGCAGGGCTGGAACCATCACTGGATCTGTGCAAAGCAGCTGGCACTGTTTCACGTGACATGTGAAGGAATTCTTCCCTGTGAGCGTGGGGAGGCCCTGGCGAGGCTGGCACAGCCCAGGGAAGCTGTGGCTGCCCCACCCCTTGAAGTGTTCCAGGCCAGGTTGGACGGGGCTTGGAGCAACCTGGGGTAGGGGAAGGTGTCCCTGCCCATGGCAGAGGGTAGCATGAGACCAGCTGTAAAGTCCCTTCCAACCCAAACCATTCTGGGATGTGAAATTTTTATTAATCAGTGCTTTTTCTCATGCTATAAATATGTAGTCTGTTGCCCCCTTTTCTGCAACTGACACTGTAATATATCCTTTTCTGTTTCCATCCAATTAGCATGCAGTCAAAGCAGACACCATTGGGAATACTTCCCCTAATGTTTATGTGCTTCAAATTATGCCAGTGCAAACCAATTCTACACTATACAAATTTACAGTATTTATATAGGTTGCAGGAGGACTTTTAAAAACTTAGGTGGACTGCATTTCCATTCCCAAATTGTGTTATTTATAATCCCACAGACAAAGAATTTCTAAAAAGAAACGGTGGCCCAAAGCTAAGCTTTTAAATACATAATTAGGTACCTATAGAAATAAAAGAAATTATAATTATAAATGATGTTCTGTTTTGTTTGCCCCAAACACACAATGTAACGTGAATATACATAACATTGCTAATAGAGAATTTTAAAACTCTGCAAACTGTGTATTTTCCAACAATGCAGAAAAAAATAGTGGATTTTTATATACCTCTGTATAATATGAAGTCCAGCATGTATTTTGCTATTTTTTTTTGTTCACAGTAGAGATTGTAGTCTAGATTAAGGCTATCCCATGGATTAATACAAATGGTGAAGTAACTAATACAATTTTCAATACTATTTAGACATGAACTGTGATCCTTTTTACCTTTTAGTTCTGGAAGGTTTAGAAACTTAAAGAAACTGCACATCAAATCTACATGGGGACTGAATTAGTAGAATATAAACTGGGTGGAAATTTTCCTGGACTTTAAAGCGTGGTGATCAGTAAGAAAGTGTTCAGGTGGGGGTCAGATGCCAATAATGTCATTCTGGGGTTGATGCTGGGGTCAGGAACAATTTGATGAATGACTTGTGACAGTAGGAGGGTGTGTACTTGTTGCAGGAGATTGTTGTTAGTTTCAGTTATATTTGTTTATGTAGTGGTTGATTCTGAAATGTCCCCCTATGTTTCAGTATGAAATGGTTTACCCCTGTTTGATTGATTGTTGGTCCCTCCCCTTCCTAGCTCACCCAGTTCTCCCTCTCCCTTGTCAATCCCCTTAAGCCTCACCCTTTATTCCAGAAGAATCTGTGTTACAAGATTGTTGATTTGTTCATTAAGATAGATCCCACCTTCCTAGAACTTATATTGGATCCCTAAGCTATCAGTTTTATTGTAAACCCCTCCCTGTGAGTACCCTATTGGTCAGTTCTGTTAACTCCACCCACTCCCTAAGCCCCTTATCAGTCCATGCTCCCTTAGTTCTGGGTCTCTTTTGACCCAATCCCCCATCAGCAATAAAGCTTGCTGGTACTTGGATTTGGTCGGAGTCCACCTCTTTCTTTTTTGCCTGCCTGAACGCATCCTGCTAACCTGCCTGCAAGTGGCCTCGGCTCTGCCTGCCATTAGCCTACCGGGAACTCAACAGGAGACTTCCCTACCGGCGTGGTGCTTTGTGCTACCGGGCTCACAAGGCATTGCGTCATGTACTCTCAGTTTTTGTGCAATATCCATGAACTCTTTCTGAAGGAGACTGAGGGCAGGGCTGCAGTTCAGGGACAATTCTGGAGGCTGGAGGGACGATGGTGGTAGTTGAATGAAAAAACCGGAGTGTTGTGCCTCTCAGGTGGCACGAGATGGAGCCAGGGGCAGCTGGGCTAAAAAATGGCTTTGCAGAAAAGGACCTGGAGATGCTGGTGGACAAATCAAACAGGAGCCAACATGTGGCTCCCAGGGTGTCTCAGTGAAAGGTGAGAGACCATGGTCATCAACTGGAGCATAAAAAATTCCATCTCAAAATAAGGAAAATGTATTTTGATGATGGTGGTTCAAAGACTGGAACAGCTGGTCTGGAGATGAGAAATCTCTGTCCCTGGAGATATTAAAAGTTCATCTGGACAAGAAGCTGATGTAGCTGAGCCTGTTTGGAGCAGGACTGGAGACCTCTGAGGTGCTTTCCAACCCATGCTGCTGACTTGCTCTTTGTCTTATCCTGGAGCTGCTTATGTGGAACTTTTCAATAATATTTCACCTGACACGTGAAAAAACAGCTACATTTTCAACAACTAAACCTCACAGTGAATTACGCTAATGTCCAGGTTTTCAGCTTTTGTTTTCTAATACTTCTAAGCAAAAAAGACTAAGATTGGATTTTGTATTTTGGTGAGTGTACTCCCTTCCCCATGGACTCTTAAAACCTTTTGTATTGAAAAAGTCTCTGTGGCTGTGATACTTGATGACTGAGATAAGGATTGGATGTACTTTTCAGCTGGAAATGAAAAGGAGCAAAAATTGACATAACCTCAACAGCAGTCTCATTTTATTGCCTCCAAATCATTTCCATTTTCCATTTTGTCCCATGGCTGGAGACAGCTCTAGAAATGTGACGTAGTGTTGTCATTCATAACAGAATATTTTCCAGTAGTCTAAGATGCTGGATCTGAGATGTGCTGCAGGGAACAAGGTTTGTATTTTTCAGCTGCATTGATCACACATAACAGGAAAAGATCCACAGCAGAAGTGGCATTTTAAGATTTCCTGACTGAATGTATGTATCTAGATTTACTTCAGAAAGTTTATAATCACTATAAAGATAGAATCTCTGTCTGAAAAACTGGATTTAACCAAAACACAAAGTTCAAAGAGATTTTTTTTTTTTTTTGACTAAACTGATATAATTCAAGGCCTTGGGAATCCTGTATAACCCAGTAATTCAAACTGGCCTGGTGAATTTACAGCTCATGAAGGTATTTTCCTTCCAAGTAGTTCACAGCCATGTACATGGAGTCATTGGCATTTTAAAACCTGACAGGCAGCTGTGGGTAATACCAGGCAGACTGCAACACTTGAATAAACAGGTGAAGCAGTACAAAGAAACCCCTTGAGGGCAGAGTTTCTGAACACCACTTTTTGAGCTCCCAATTTGTGCCTGAATCACTGTATCACTTAGATATAAAAATTTAGAGCTAAAATTTGGTGCTTTTTTCAGTGTAAAATTAACACGTGTCTTCAAAAAAAAAAAAAAAAAAGTAAAATTGCTAAACTTTAGGTCGGCATCTTGTGACCAAAATATTTTTAAATCAAATACCTGGTTTTAAGATTTTTATTAAAGAATCCTAGAATGAACAGAATTTAAAAAATATTAATCATTGTCTTGGCCCTTCTTTTTGTAGAATTCAACATCTTTTCCAATGTTCCAAATTAAAAAAAAAAAAATCATTTTATTGGCCCTTTTTTTTGTAGAATTTCACATCTTTTCCAATGTTCCAAATAAGGCTGTCTCAGTGTACAGTTTTTGCTTTAATTAAAGGTATCGCTCTAATTTAAGACAAATATTGATTGCATTATGAACCTGAAACATGATTTCAGCTCTGAAATAATCCCCTGAAGCTGTAGTGCAATTTCTCCTTACTGTAATATCACTGGACGGTCGAATCCTGGATTTAAAAACATGTATTTAGGAAGTAACCGCTACAAAGTATTATTATGACAAATCAGTTTCTGGCAAGAAAAAACCAAATCTCTAGAAGCAATTCTCAATTAGAAGGATTTTCAAAGCAATTTGCCTCCCCATGTGGCTCCAGGTCTCACACACAAGTGAGCATGGGCCTAGAGACCCCTTAAAATTGCATATATAAATGAATAGAATTGCTATTTAACTTCCTCATATTATGTAAAACTTCACGACAGCTGAGAGTTTGTCACCCAGGTTCTAGCTGGAGGTTACTTGGGTTACAAAATTAAAAAAAACCCTTGAATTGAAAACACTGATATACATTCAACACAACTGTTTCTATAGAAACTTGTTTTAATTACAGAATAGAATAAATTTCTATCACGACCCAGTACTATTGTCTTCATATTATGGCGAGTATTGGCACACTTGAATTTTCCAGACATTAAAATTAACTAATTAACACAAATTTCCAAGAAAACTTTAAAAAAATTATATCTATATATTTAAGGTTTCTTTAAAATTTATCTTTCCAGGATAAAATGAATAGTTTAAAATATGGAATTATTTCCATGAATCCAGCACACTTATATAAGTCTCTAAGTTGTTCCTTGAAGAAAAGCATAATTTTTATTTTTTTTTTGCAAAGTGGGTGAACAATCTTTCATATTGCAAGTACAGATCTCAATTATGCAGACACTTGATAAATGCATGTTGCTTCCGATTTCATTGTTTGCTAGTTTCAGAATACTCCTCATTAATCACTCGCAGAGGGAAAACGAAATATCTCTATGCATGTGTGCTATACATGCACACAATCCAACTGTTAACCCATGGGTAAATACCAGACTAAAATGTTTTCTTTCAAATAGAAATTCATATTCAGTTCTGGTCTACGCCTGTACCGTTCAATTAAATTGTGCATTTGAGTCAGCCTGCAGCCTGGGGGAGCTTAGACTCACACTGCTCACCATAAAGGTGTTTATTGATCAGATTACCCATTGCTGAGCACTGCAGCTACACCTTGAGGCCTAAACAGGCTGCAAGTGTCACCTTGTAATACAGAAAAATTATTAATTTGCTATTACAGTTGTTAAGCAGGTGCATTACTTAAAATAGTACCTCTCCTTTTTTTTTTATTGTCACAGTTTTATATTACTCCATGCTCAAAAGTTGATTGAAGGGAAAAGGTGGGAAAATCCTTTATGAAAGAGCTAAAAAATCTACTAAAATCCAATGAATGTTTTAACAGTTTAACATTCCAGGTGATGTACTTCACAGAGAGTGGTTTCCTTGGGATGAGGAAGTGGTCACAGCAACAAGCCTGACAGAGTTCTAGAGTTAAAGAGCTGTTAACTGGAAAATCCCTAGTGCCAGCTCCTGTCTTCTGTTGTTCTGCTCATTCTTCTGTGGCCCAGGAATGACAAAAAACCTCTATTAGGCTGTAGTTAATGCAGTGTCCGAGTCATCCATAATATTTAGGAGTGGCAAGTCATTCAAGTCCATTAAAAAGACAAAATTTCATCCATTATTTCCACAATACTTCTTAACTCCATGATCAGATTGGACTCTAACAATTTTCTCCCATCTTTCCCTTTATTTCTGTTATTGTCCTGCCTTTTGAAGTAAACATTAGCTTTCGTCATTCTTACATATATTTAAGCTTGCCCCATGTCTATGGAATTTTTTTATTTCCTTTGTCCTTATCACAGTTTGTATAGATGTCTCTTGACTTTCTTTTCTGTCTTTCCTTCCTGTACAAATAAGTGAACAGTAAACAGGAGTTGTTCAGAGTTGTTCAGTGATACAAGGCACCACAGAAGACTGAGTAAACTAAATTGCTACTTAGGATCTTCTCTGGCTTGCTGAAATAAATGGATTTGAGTTTGCTGTGCTCTGTTTTCCAAAGGGCAGTAAAAATGAGGTTTTTCAGAATGTCAATTTAGAACTAAAAATGAAAAGCACCGCGTAATTTAAATGACTGTTATTGGCAATAAATATTAATTTTATTTTTCATTTAGTTTTATTTTTACTACTACTGCTAATAAGTTATCTTTTATTTATAGAACTTTTTATAGCCTTTTCTTGATGCTTATTTAATTTTTGATGCTGAAGAAAAAATGTTTTGTTGGCAATTATTTAGATCAGACAGCAGCTTATCCAATAAGCTATTTCACTGAGATCCTTTGTGTACAAATCCACAGCAATAAAAACTTGGTTTAAATAAGCTCTGCCTCCACAAGCATCCTTTACAACATGCAGTAATTATTACAGAAAACTGCTGCGTGAACTTTGACAATTTTATATAATCTGAATAAATATTTTATAGACATGGAACACGTTGCAGAACGCGGATGTGCTCTCACAGGCATCATGAACACCAGCAGGGGGAAATTGTCTCCCAATCACACAAATGTCCCACACAGAACGGGGGATCAGTGTCAGCAAATCCTCTTGAGTGCACTCGAATGAGGAAACAATTAGAAGTTTGTAAGCAAGCCACGACAGTTTTTGCAATCATGATGTCCTGTAAACAGGGAAACATTGGAAAAGTTTTAAATTTTTTATTTCCTTGTATTTGAAAGTGCCTACCTAATCATTATTTATGTTTGTCTTCTCCATGGTTGGCGTGGGGTTTTTTGTTCTGTTTTGTTTTGTTTTGTTTTGTTTTTTGTGTTTGTTTGTTTGTTCTACTTTTTTTTTCTGGAATACTGAATTCCTCAGTGATTTTCAAAGCTGGAATAAGGACTGTGAAACTGCTCCCTCATAATTTTAAGATGAGTCATATATATCAAGCTGTAGTAGGGAAAAATCTCCAAAGCAATCTCTGCTGGGATTGGGTGAAGCAAACATATGGAATTATTGGTGTTAAAGCTGATATTTCCTTCCAGCTGATATTTTGATCTTTGATCTTCACATTTATAACCCATCTGGAGAAAAAGGCACGTGATTCAAAGTTACCTGCAGCTGTGGAAAGAGCTGAGAAATTCCTCAAAGATAAGGAAAACTAATGATTGTGCAATTTATAGCTAATGTTTTCAGCTGATAAGAAAACAAAACCTACAAATTTTTCTATAGCTACATAAACATAATCTTTCATAATTAAACCATATCTTTCTGAAGATCGAGGATGCCTCTAACTGACATCCTTATTTAGGCCTGTTAAACGCTCACAAATGTTGCACGCTGAGTGCAGCCAACAAAAATGCTGCACTGCTTTCATTAGAAAAAAACAGGTTTGTAGTGCAGAGGGGGCATCTTTGCCATCTGTCTGGAAAACGTACTCTGCCACAGGTGGGATGTTTAAGACCCCTCCACACACAGGAGACTTGAAATTTCTATCGGTCTGCAGCTCTGGCACTATCTCTGCTTGTGTTTCCATGTCCGAGGCATGCACACACAAACTGTATCCATCACCTTCTCCACTCCTTTTTTTTTTCCCCTTTGTAATGTTATCAGTTCAACTTAAAGAATCAGAATTAACAGTGAAAGTGATAAGACACAAATTTATCACAAACCAGGAAAGATAGGATAAACAGCATCTATCTTACAAAACATGTGTTCTCTATTCATCTCTTACAGAACTCCAGCCTTGTGTAAAACCATGGATTTCTTGGAGTATTTTCCTATGAGTGGACTGGAATCTCTAATATCAGTCTTTTCTCTGCAGTATAAAAAAAGCTGTTGCTCTGTTTTCGTTCTTGCTCTAATAACTTGATATGTACTATCAAACTGCATGCTGTCTTCACAGAGGGTGTCCAAGCATATTCCTGTAATAGCAATACTGGCATTTACCTAAGGTTTCCACAATTTCCTGACCACATCATAAGTATCTATATCATTAACTCCAGAACAATTAATTTATTCTTATTTTTAACCCAATTTACAGATAAAAAAATACAGAATAAACTTCTCATTCAGCTACTTTGAAGTCCCTGGCAGGAAACTTATTGCAATTAGAAGAAATCTAATGTATCAATATGTTTATTATCTTGGACAGGTAATTTAAGGCAGAAGAAGATCAAGAAAGTAATCCTGTGTATTAGTCCACAAACCAGCCTTTTCGTCTTACTCTCACAAACAATGTTTGTTTTAAATATTGTTAACTAAATTTTATTTCTCTTTTCTCCTTGGTTATCCCTCTAGCTATTCTGATGTTGTCAGAAGTTGTACAGGAAAAGACCCTGGCCAAGAAAACAGATCTCAAAGTAGTTTTTGCAGTGCTACTTAAACAAATGATATAATTCTCTTTTAGACTTATTTTTCAAATTAATGCTTAAGCTTTCCTGAAGATAAATTGCAGAATTGTCTTTCTCTAGATTCATGATCTTCCCCTAAAAAAGCCACTGGGGCTAAAGTTTTGGAACCTAATATTGAGAATTACTCTGTGATTCTTGGCCTTCCTAAGGCAAGGCAATTGACTTTTTAAGCCTTTTTTTCTGGCTCTGATTTGGTTTGGTAACTGAGTCTCTGGGCCTTAAACACAGGATGGCTGGAAGTAATAATTAGCATTTAGCCCTCTCTTCTGTGCTCCCTAAAGGCTGTGGTTTATCTATTATACAGATTTTATGCAGATAAGCGGCTCTCACTTGATACAAACTGTGAGAGTAAAGGTAGGCATAAAAGTGCAGCTTTTGACCCAGAATGAGATGAAAACAGCACTGTCTATTCTTATAAAAGGGAAATCCTTCACCTACTACACCAAGAGTGAATCAGCTCTCGTGGTAAATGTAATTTGAACATCATTTCAAGTTGCTCAGAGTGAACATTTTCCTAAGATGGATGGGAAGAGGCTGTATCTCTCTAAATGGCCGTTTCAGCCTGTCAGGAGGGGCAGAAAGGTCTGTGAAATTTTACCTGCTGTATATGTGAAAGTCTTCTTTGCAAAAAACCAGCTTTGATTCTCAGGAGGTAACCTATTGATATGTAATGAATTCTGTCACAAACAGCTCATCAAAGAATTACAGAGTGGAACTGTAGAAAGAAGAGGGCTTGAAGGCTGACCATGTGGGATAAACAGAAGTGATGTTTATTACTGCTCAAATCCAGGGATTCCACACTGCCACCCAGTAAGGTAAGGAATTTGCATCATCATCATAAGGCAAGAAATCCCCATCATCATTGCATCATGTACATGTACTACCTATTATAAGGTACATAATGAAGGTAACATTAGAAAACTGTATTTTAAAAAACTTTATAGGATCATAGGATATGATTCAGAGGGACCCACCAGGATCATCAAGTCCAGCTCCTGGCCCTGCACAAACACCCCAACAATCCCACCCTGTGCATCCCTGGGTGTCCAAACCCTCCTGGAGCTCTGGCAGCCTCGGGGCCGTGCCCATTCCCTGGGGAGCCTGGGCAGTGCCCAGCACCCTCTGGGGGAAGAACCTTTCCCTGATACCCAACATAACTCCCCTGGCACAGCTCCAGCCATCCCTGGGTCCTGTCCCTGGTCACAGAGAGCAGAGATTGGAGCTGCCCCTCTGGTGCCCCTTGGGAGGAGCTGCAGCCCCCAGTGAGGTCTGACCTCAGTCTCCTCCAGCTCAACAAGCCAAGTGCCCTCAGCCTCTCCTTGTGTGCTCCCTCAGAGCCGTCACCATCTTCATTATCCCTCCTCTGTGTCGCTGTTCTCTCGGGGATGG
>WEKY01059064.1:0-35414 GCA_013390045.1 Picathartes gymnocephalus
AAACCATACTGAAAAAGCATTTGAGTATGCATTTCTGTTAATCTCACGGGAGAACATTCTGCATTGGTTGCTTCATGATATTTTAAAGAAAAAATATAAAAAGGCAACCAAAACCCCACATCATCCAAAGATGTAAGAAGCTTTGAGGGCTTAAAAAATAATCTGGATAATTCATGATCACAAAATCATAGAATGGGGAAGGTTGGAAAGAACCACAGTGAGCTATATGGTCCCTGCCCAAGCAAGCTCATCCTAGCGCACATTGCACAGGATTGTGTCCAGATGGTTCTTAAATATCTTCATTGTGGGAGACTCCATAATTTCTCTGGGCAACCTGTTCCGCTGCTCAGTTATCCACACAGTAAAAAAGTTCTTCCTCACATTCAGCTGCAACTTCCTGGGCACCAGTTTCTGTCCTATTGCTTGGCACTACTGAGACAGAACATGGCTCCATCCTCTTGACAGCCACTTTTCAGATACTCATAGACATTGATGAGGTGCCCTCTCAGTCATCTCTTCTCCAGGCTGAATAGGCCCAGCTCCCTCAGCCTGTCCTCACTGAGAGACATGCTCCAGTCCCTTAATCACCTTTGTCACTGTCTGCTGGACTCACACATGGAGGTCCACGTCTCTCTTGGAGGCCAGAACGAGACACAGCGCTTCCCATGTGACCTCATCAGGACTGGGCAAAGGGGCAGCATCATCTCCCTTGAGCTCCTGACAATGCTTTTCCTAATGCTCCCCAGGACACCCTTGGCCTTCCCGGCCACAAGGATGAATACTGATGAATAAGTTAAACAATATTGGGTCTATTATTGAACTTTGGAGGACACAACTTGTGACAGGCCTCTAACTAGACCCTGTGCCACTGATTACAGCCCTCTGGGATCTGCTGCTCAGCCAGGTCTCAACCCACCTCACTCTTCACTCATCCAGTCCACAATTCCTGAGTTTGCCTTGTGAGGATGTTGTGCAAGACAGGGTAAAGAGCCTTGCTGAAGTCAAGGTAGAAAATATCCAGTGCTCTCCCCTCATCCAGCCAGGTAGTTGTTTCATCATAGAAGGCAATCAGTTTGGGCATGCATGATTTACCTTTACTGAATCCTTGACTACTGATCAGCTTCTGGTCGTCACATGGAGAATGACACTCCATCACCTTTCTAGGGGCACAGGTGAAGCTGACTGTCTTGTAGTTTCCTGGGTCATCCTTCTTACCCTTTAGGAAGACTTGGCTGACATTTGCTTTTACAGATCTTTGGCACCTCTTTTGATTTCTACAACCTTTCAAAGATGATGGTGAGAAGCCTTGCTTTGGTATTCACCTGTTTGCTCAGCACTGGTGGATGTAACCCCTCATGGCCCATAGACTTGTGGATGTCAAGTTTGGCTAGGTGCTCTCTCAGTCAAAGCTCTTTAACCAAAGGAATGTCTTCCTTCTGAGATTCCTTTACCCTACTCTCCTAGATCCCTGAGGGCTGGTCTCATCAGTGAAGCCCAGTGCAAAGAAGGTGCTCTGTAACTGCCTTCTCTGTGTCCTGCTACCAGGGGCCCCTCCATTTAGTAACAGGCCCACACACTCCTTAGTTTTCCTTTTTCTATTGTTGTATTTGCACAAATCCTTCATTTTGTCCCTGTCGTACTTGGGCATATCTAATTCCTGATTGTTTTGGCCTTCCTTCTCTCATTTTTACTTACTCTGACAACCTCTCTATATTCTTTCCAAGTGGCCTGGCCCTGCTTCCATCTCCTGTGTATTTCCTGCCTATGCTTGAGTAATAACAGGAGTTCCTTATTCATACATGAGTGTCTCCTGCCCCTTTTGCCTGATTTCTTGCTCATCAGGATGCTTTGTTATTGACCTTGGAGGAAGTGATCCTTGAGTATCAACCAGCTCTCTTGGACCCCTCTTCCTTGCATGATCTGTTCCCATGAGATTCTTCCAAGAACCTTAAAGAGGCTAAAGTTAGCTCTCCTCAGTCAAGCTGTAGTGTGACTTGCAACATCCTAGCCATCTCAACAGTTTCTTTATAAAGAAACTCATTCCCTAACACTTATCATTCATCCATCCTGGAAAGAGCTTTTGTAACTAAGGTAGTTACAAAGCTTGAAATGCATTTTATACACACTGAAAATGTAACTTTGGACATGCCATACTTTTCAACTCTCTGTAAAGGAAGAGATAAGGTAGATTTCAGCCACCCCTCTTTTATTTCAGTTTCCAGTCTGAGTGCAGGGTGGTATGTGAAGTTGAGCCATTGTGTAATTTTAGCAGCTTCCTTCACCACAAGTGGTATAAGTTTAGTTTTGGAGTTTGGGGTGGGGGGGCTCTGTGGTTTTTTGGGTTTTGTAGGGTTTTAGGGGGGGTTTTCAGTTGTTGTTGGGGGTTTTTTTGAATGGTAATTTAGTTTGCTACTTCAGAAGAATTATTTACCCTAGATTGTTTCAAGACAATTGCGAGACTTTGGTAAATGCTTGTTCCTTCGAGTTGACAGGAGTTCCTCTGCAAAAAACCTGTGACAGGAAAAATTCTCCTTTACCTGGTCCCAAGCTCTGGTTGTGATTTTATGCTACCACAGGAGTTTAAAACTTCTGTAGTCCATGTGAGAACCTTACTCGTATATTCATTAATTGTTGAAATACCCCAGGGGTATAAAAGTAGAGATTGACAGTATTCAAAATTCACTGATATAGAATGTCAGCTTTATAAACTTGTTACTTAATGTGCTCACCAAATTGTCAACTATCAGAGTTTTTGCTGCCTTGCCAAGGCATTCTAACTAAGCACTGAGAAAAAGTTTTAGTAAAGAACAGTGTCAGGTTTTTACCCTTTAAGAGAAATTGATTCTGCCTATGAAGTCATTTTGGATAGAAATGAACTACATTCTTAAATGGACATCGTACAGAGAGAAGCAATGGTGTTATGCTAAAGCTCCCATGTTAACCTTATTAATGGAAGTTAAATACAGGATAATTTAGCAATGACTGCTATATATAAGAACAGATGGCTGCTGGAAGACTTCCTTCTGTGTACTGAAAAATTCCAATTAAGGCAAAATTAAATGAATTAATAATGTCATGAAACTGGTATTCTACATTTTACTATGGATTATGCCCTCCTTAGCAGGGAAAATTGCATTAATTGCTCCAAGAAAAAAATCATTCTGTGCCTGCAAAGGGCTTGGTGGTGAACTGTTCCACTTCCTGCCACCGCACAGTTATGCGTAATATGACCATATGGAATTCACAAATCCTAAGTAGGAAGGGTACAGCAAGATTTTTGCTCCAAACCCAAACTACTCTGTCATTTAACTGGAAAATCTCCAAGACCTGTATCACAGCATAAAAATTTTTTTATCCACGCTGGATACCCACTAGAAAGAGATATGCATAAGCATACCTGACATTATACTCATTAGAGGACATCATTATTCTTGGTGCATTACATAGCCTGCAAATATATTCTTACAAAATGTGTTTCCTACGCAGGACCAAATATGATTCTCTACATATAACAGGTCATGATTTTGGCTGAACAGAGGGTTAAAAGTGAGGGAGAATCTACCTTCTATTGTTTTTAAATCCCTAATCTAAATTGATAGTATTTTGCTGTATCTTTGAATAGGATATTTTTTCCCCTGGTGTTTCATGTCCAAACCCATCTTACATCTGGTCTTTTCAGATGTGAGTCCCCCAACAGGGGGTTGAGGAAAATTCTGAAGCAAAATTCAGAAGGTTCTTTTAACCATTTTACTCTTTTTGTTGGATCTGACATGAACAGGTTGGGTATCTGGCACTCAGCCTAAATGATGCATACTGTCCTCCTGCCCAGCAGCAGTGCATTGGGCTTGCAAGCACTGGGTGTAGTTATAGCTACAAGAGACCTTGATACTCCTTTCCTCAGCCCTGATGTCTCAAAAAGTGAGGGTTGATGTGGTATGGGGCAGCCCAGTCCCAGATTGTCCTTGCCTTGTAGTAGTGTGGTTATACCTCCTGTGGGCTGGAGTCATCCCTGAAGCTACGGGAACACCATGACTGTAGATAGCCACAGCTCTGGTGTCTGCATCTGAGCTATTCTCCTCAGTCTCCCTGTGTCACCAATGGAGAGGAAGATGGACTTTTAGGGAATGATTTGGTGAATCACACTGCAGACGTGCATGTCCTCTCTAGAAATTACACAAGCAAACCAGACAAATGAGCTGTGCACATCTCCAGGTTAGCTGTAGGTGGTCTAGTGAATCTCACTCAGGCATGCTAAAGATTGAATATGTAAATACTCCAAGGAATACTTTCCTCCTTTAGTGTTTCCCAGCAGCATGAATTATCTGGGAGAATATATCAGCTATGAAGAAAGCATAGAAGAAAGCTCATGAACCTGTAAGTGGACCCTGACTTTTGTTAGTTATATCTACAATGTAAATTTGGAAAAATGGCAGTGGCATCCCTATAGATATGTGCAAATAACACCAGAGAAACCAAAATGGATCTAAGCAAGTATCTTAAACTGAACTTTATGAGAAAACATGTTACCAGTTACAGAAGACAGTTATATGGCACCTGACATTTTGTATTGAGAGGATTTCCATCAAGCCACAAAGGTAACACAGAACCCTTATAAAGACCTAGATATTTGTCTGCAATACATTCTGGACTGCACAGCTAATGAAATGGTGGCATTTGTCCATACTAGATACTTATGATAGCATTAAGTCTCTATGCTCATCACCATAGCAGGAGTTCTGGAGACCCAGGAGGAGATAAGTGATTTGCCTCCTCAGTGTAGAAACGTACTGCTAAGTTGTTGCAGCAGCAGGAGATTGTAAGATCAAGAGGCTTAATAGCTTTGGTACAAGAGCAGTGCTACATTAAATGCAGTAAAATACAAGAACTTACTCTATGTTCATAGCACTGAAAGCCCCACAGCTATACATAAAGGAGCTGACAAACCGCACATATGTAGAGTTCATAAGTTAAGCAAGTTTAAGAATTTTACTGTATGTCACTTCAGACAGTTGTTTTATTTGAAAATTATTTTTTGCATGCTAGAATATAGCCTCACAAGATTGCAAGCTAATCACAGAGAGGTCTATTCTATAGCATGAGATGCAAAGCAAAAACTGCAAACATATTTTTGAAGCATATTTTTCAACATAAGTGTTAAGTGTTTTCTTTTCACTTATTTCTTATTTCAAAAAAGTTGTACTGTGTATTACCTATTATTTGCAATGCATCTTCATACTTTTACTTTGTTCCCCTCATCCTTATTTGTGGGGTAAATGTGAGGATTAAATCAAAGAATTAAAGTTTTTTGCTTTCACAAATAAAATTATTAAAATATTTTGCTCTTTTTGATTTTTTTCTGTTCTTATATCAGGAGCTCCATTCTAATTTTTCCAAAAAAAAAAAGATTGTTATAGAAAATAATGCAAAGGCTTTCAAAATATGTTTTGCAAACCTGATACTTAACATTAGAGCTAAAGATAAGAAAAGTTTCATCTTAGGCACTACACAAAACCTTATATAACCTACTCACCCCTTTAGTTACCCATGTACATGACCATATGCACTCTGTCATAATCTGACATATTAACCCAAATTCTTTGCTATAAGAGCCTCCTTCTTCACAGTACAGACCTGTTTTACTGAGACAGATCTCCATGGAGAGAGGATTGAGAAATAAAAGACTTGAACTCCTGCCTTGTTTGTGCACAGTCTCAGACTTTTGTCTGCCTGTGGCCGCCCCATCTGTACAAATTGCCCCGAGACCTTGCTGCTGAAACTTTCTGAGCAGCATCAGCAGCTCTCCCTGCCACCCAGTCTGTGTCCTACCTCTTCTTTGCTGTTTCCAGCTTGCATTTTTCCATCTTGGGTTACATCTGTTTTTCCTCTGCAGAATGAGCTCAGTTAACAGCACTTGTGCAACTAATTTGCCTGTGTCTATGTCAGGTTGGGGCTGATTGCCTGAGGGTAACTTTGCCTCAACAGCTTCTTTCAGGCCTCATTCTATGAGCAGCATTTTGAGCTCTTTTAAAGTCTTTCCTGCATATTTCAATTTTCTTTCTGAGAGTAATTGTTCACATTCCAGTTTACAGAGTTCAGAATACATTTCTGACTGGCTCATTTTACTTTGCATAAGGCATTTTTTCAAATGAAATTCCTTTATACAAGTTTTCTGGGAAATATTGCCTTTTCTCCGGTGAACAGTTTCTCACACATTGTTGTGTTCTTTCTCCTTGCAGACTGACATCCTGTGGTTGGCAGAAAGTTATGGGTTCTCCTGCCTTATGTGGTTTCCCCAAAGTGAAAAATTCAAATAAACAAAACAAAACAATCAAAGTCAAACAAGCAACAAAACAAAACAAAAAAAAAAAAAAACAAACAAACAAAAAAACAAAAAAAAAAAAAAAAAAAAAAGGAAAACAAAGGTTCTGTACATCATGTGGAGGTGGCTGGGCTTACAAGTAGACCTACATCTCTCTTGTTATTAACCACTTGAATGAGAAGCAATAAATGCTCATTATCGTTCCTGACTGTTACATTAAAAAATTCAAAAAATTGCCAGTATTTACCCATGTGAGCAAATTATGTGAAATTTCAGGGGTTTACTAGTGATATTATATGGTACTAAAAGTAAACTTGCATACCTTTTCTCTCCTTTTATTCCAAGATTTCTTGGTCTCTCACAGCAAATGGAGAGGCACAGCAGAGAGCCTTCTTCCAGCTTTCACCCTGGAACCTGCGTACATCCCCACTGCTGGAAAGAGCAAGCTCTCTGAAAAGTGCTAATTATCTTCACACCATGGTACTCCTGGAAATTCCGTGAAAATAACCACTTTGAACCTTTGGAAGCTGCAGCCAAGATAACAGATTTTGGCATTAGGCTGTTCAAGCTTTATTCATAGAATAGGCTGACTAGGGTATGTGTGTTCAGGACTTTCTTCCTGCCCTACTGGCTTTTGAGTTCCTATCATCCTTTTCTTATAGTCGTTAACTTAAGAAGACCTTGACAGCCGTGTCTTTTTCCCAAGTTCTCTTCATCTGGATCATCATTCAGGCATGTTTGAAGGAAATTCCAGGTCTTGAAAGAAGTACTAATTTATATCTGAGTACTCAGATCCATCACAACTTGTGACAGCTCTAGCTATGGAAACGGATAGCAAGGAATAAGCAAAAAGTCCTCTGCTAGTCCTTAGAAACTACAGGCACAATAGCTCTTTCAGAAAGAAATTATATCCCTTTCCAATTTCACATTTCTTGTTTATTTGTCAAGATACACTTGACCAATTCTTATCTTCTAATTTATCTTGAGAGTTTTGCAATTATTTTGAGGTATTAATAGCTGAAAACATGTTTCAGAATACAAGAATTGTGTTCTGAACCCCATTTGATACTGTAGAATGGATGCTAGTATTTTATTCACTGTTGTTGTGTTACAGAGGTAATAATGATTTCAATGCTTTAGTTTCCCAAAGGAGGTCCAATCCACAACTGAAAATGTTCTATCTGAAGGTAAAAAAAATCTATTCAGTGATGAAGTGCTGCAGACATTAAACTGAAACTTTGCAAACAATCTAAATCTTTCTTTGGACCAACAAAAGATGGCAAAAGTATGATCAGTGCCCTATATGGACTAATTTCCTTCAGCTTTCTTTCCTTTTCATACTAATTAAAGGAAAAACATTCTGTACCAAAAAACCCTTCTGGTATAGGGTCATTGTCATCCTTTTCGTCAACATGGAGAAAGATCTTCATGAAAGGTCCATTGGAAAGGCATTAAGTGGTGTTGCCTTTCATTCCTTAGCAGCGCCTTTTCCCGCTCTGTATGTTTTAATGAACAAATTGTCATGCTTCCACATGGAATAGGACAAGTGGTGAATAGGCACAAGTACCATGAAGCTACACTAACCAAAATTTGAGTTACAACCTCCAAATTCTTCTGGTGCTTCTTTGGCTGTGCTTTCTATAAAACCATACTGAAAAAGCATTTGAGTATGCATTTCTGTTAATCTCACGGGAGAACATTCTGCATTGGTTGCTTCATGATATTTTAAAGAAAAAATATAAAAAGGCAACCAAAACCCCACATCATCCAAAGATGTAAGAAGCTTTGAGGGCTTAAAAAATAATCTGGATAATTCATGATCACAAAATCATAGAATGGGGAAGGTTGGAAAGAACCACAGTGAGCTATATGGTCCCTGCCCAAGCAAGCTCATCCTAGCGCACCTTGCACAGGATTGTGTCCAGATGGTTCTTAAATATCTTCATTGTGGGAGACTCCATAATTTCTCTGGGCAACCTGTTCCGCTGCTCAGTTATCCACACAGTAAAAAAGTTCTTCCTCACATTCAGCTGCAACTTCCTGGGCACCAGTTTCTGTCCTATTGCTTGGCACTACTGAGCAGAACATGGCTCCATCCTCTTGACAGCCACTTTTCAGATACTCATAGACATTGATGAGGTGCCCTCTCAGTCATCTCTTCTCCAGGCTGAATAGGCCCAGCTCCCTCAGCCTGTCCTCACTGAGAGACATGCTCCAGTCCCTTAATCACCTTTGTCACTGTCTGCTGGACTCACACATGGAGGTCCACGTCTCTCTTGGAGGCCAGAACGAGACACAGCGCTTCCCATGTGACCTCATCAGGACTGGGCAAAGGGGCAGCATCATCTCCCTTGAGCTCCTGACAATGCTTTTCCTAATGCTCCCCAGGACACCCTTGGCCTTCCCGGCCACAAGGATGAATACTGATGAATAAGTTAAACAATATTGGGTCTATTATTGAACTTTGGAGGACACAACTTGTGACAGGCCTCTAACTAGACCCTGTGCCACTGATTACAGCCCTCTGGGATCTGCTGCTCAGCCAGGTCTCAACCCACCTCACTCTTCACTCANATCCAAGTCACTGATGAATAAGTTAAACAATATTGGGTCCATTATTAAACTTTGGAGGACACAACTTTTGACAGGCCTCT
The DNA here is from genome assembly GCA_013390045.1 of Picathartes gymnocephalus. Lineage (NCBI taxonomy): Eukaryota > Metazoa > Chordata > Aves > Passeriformes > Picathartidae > Picathartes > Picathartes gymnocephalus. The sequence continues at coordinate 8,974 of WEKY01059064.1, forward strand.
AACTAGACCCTGTGCCACTGATTACAGCCCTCTGGGATCTGCTGCTCAGCCAGGTCTCAATCCACCTCACTCTTCACTCATCCAGTCCACAATTCCTGAGTTTGCCTGTGAGGATGTTGTGCGAGACAGGATAAAGAGCCTTGCTGAAGTCAAGGTAGAAAATATCCAGTGTTCCCCCCTCACTCATCCAGGAAGTTTTTTCATGATAGAACACAATCAGTTTGGGCATGCATGATTTACCTTTACTGAATCCCACTATTTTAATACCTGATCCAAAGTATAACATACTGTTAAAACATAGATGCAACAATATTCTGAGACATGATGTTGAATCGTGTTGAATAGACAACAATTTCCCTCCCTCAGCCACAAATTAATGAGCCAGCATTTTATGTTTGCATTGGCATCATCATATGCAGACAATAGCAGATGACAACATGAACATATTCTGTATGGAAATGCAAGTTGGAATGGAAACTCATCCCCATCTCAACGGCATGGTCAGTCTATTGATAGACCTAATTGAAACAATTTCTCACAGTTTGTCTGCCCATAGCCCAAAATATATTAAGTTCAGGCATTTTAAGAAAATAAAACTTGGGATGATGTCTTGAAATATACAGTCAAGGAATGGGAGTATGCTATGGGTGATATTTTTTTTCCATAGAAGTCAAAGGGAAATGTGTGTCTTTCTGCTTTTTTTTGTCTGTCAGAGCAATTGGTAAATTCCAGTTTCATGTTTCTTCTGTGTCTGAAGTCATCCAGGTAATGGAGAGGCTGTCCTGTGGCAACTCTGGGTCATGACTCCAGAATGAATGACAGAATTATGGTTAAAAACATGAGAGTCTTGCAGTGAGAGGCACAGTAACTACATCACTATTTCTAGACTTTCTTGGGTCAGATACATCACCTGTCAATTTTTTACGCTTCTTCCTGTGGACGGTGGAGGGATCTTAATCTGGGCTATATAATTTCTGACAGTCTAACATCACAAAAGATTCAGTCAAATGGATTATACTTTCCAGCAAGTGAGAAAATCAATTGTTTTGCCTATTTAAGTTCCTACACTTCCAACAGCCATCGTTTTCCTATGACAAAAAGCTAAGAGAATTGGGATTATTCAGTCTGGAGAAGAGAAGGCTTCAGGGTGACCTAATTGTTGGCTTCCAGATCGTGAAGGGAACCTACAAGAAAGATGGAGAGAGACTATTTACAAAAGAATGTAGTGACAGGATAAGAGCTTTAATGACTTTAAACTGAAAGAACAGGTTTTCATTAAATATTAGGAGGAATTTTCTTACTGTGAAGTGGTGAGGCACTGGAACAGGTTGCCCAGAGAATCTGTGGATACGCCATGCCTGGAGCCATTCAAGGCCAGGCTGGATGGAGCACTGAGAAACCTGGTCTAGTGGAAGGTGTCCCTGTCCATGGCAGGAGGGCTGGAACAAGATGATTTTTAAAGTCCCTTCCAACCCAGGCCATTCTATGAGTCTATGATTCTATGGGTCCTGTTTAAATATACAGGGTGTTTTTCCCCAGAGTAAGCATTGCTGATTTTCCTTCATGCAGTTGATGAAATATTTTGGTCATTATCTACATCAGAAATTTTAATCATAAATGGACTAAACACCTAGTGAGCAGAACTTTTGAAAAAATATCTGCATTGATTTCTCTGTCATTCAGATTCGTTAAAATTGTAATAATGACAGCTAGAAGAATATAAGGGTGAATTTAGTTTATATAGGTGGTTCTGTTTGCATTCCAACTTTGAGAAGCATGTAATTCACCTAAAGTAGTATCAGAGTTTATCTTGAAACCAGAGTCCAATGTGCCTTGAAATAGCTCAGTGTTATGTCCTCAAATTTGAAACCATTTTCTCCATCTTTAATTTTCAGCATGCATCATTTTTCTGTATGGATTAAAAGAGGCCATTGGCTGTTCATCACCCTGTGTCTGCAGTTAGGTTGTATGCCTAGTGATCTAAGGTTACCTTGGAAAAATTACTGCTTTGATTTTAGGCCAGTTTGCCTTAGAATCAGGGATCTAACCAACAAACATCTTCATGCTTGAGCCTTTCAAGCTGTTATGTGGAATTCAGTTCATACTTACTGTGCTGTAGCCATGGTTCAAAATGCCAGGAGTATAGAGCTAACAAATGGGATGCTTATTCAAATGGGGAAAGGAGGATTGTCCCTCAGGCTTGGTTCACCAGTCAGTGACCCTGCTCTAAGTAGATGGTGTTTTGTAAGGAACATTGCTTGGGGTCATGTAAAGTTGGAAGGAGTAAACAGGCAACAGCTTTAGGGGTCGAAAAGGTTTACTTCTAACTTGCTTGCCTAAAAGTCCACTCACAAGCCATTATTCCTGCCTTCTAGTTTCTGAATGTTTCTAGCAGCTGACAAGAGAGAAGGATTTGCACTGTAAGACTCTTGTGTTCAAAAGATGATTGGCTGATGCTGTAGTTAGAGCTATGAACAGGTGAGGGTAACTTACAGAAATTGCATGTAGAGCAAAGTGTTCTCATATATATATTCACAGTACTTTAATAAAGAAGCTGTGCAGCTGGATGTACATGCAAGTCCTTCTAACAGGACTCAGCACAACACCAGCTACCTGTCCCCAAAGTATCTCCTCTATACATACAGTGTGAATATAGCTGTTGAAAATACATTTCAAAGACCAGTTATAGCTAATAACCCTTGTTTTCCTGCTAGGACACATCGTTCAATTAAGTATTTTTTTTTAGATTAAAAAGGTTATATTGACAAAGAAACTACTTCCTTGCTATTATCTTTGTTTACACACCTTTTGCATATTGTTAATGCAGAAACCAAGTAAAGTCTTTCTTTTCATTAGTATCTCTCAATCTTTAATCATCGAAATACCTCACAAACTAATGACCTAAATACGGTTATAAAATTCTTGGGATAAAAGCTTTGCCCTGATCTGATGACTCCTTTTAATTACCTGCCAATAAACACATACTTATCAAGAATATATAGTTCTTCATCAGTCATCCTTTTTATATAATGTTTATAGTCCACATTTTATTTCAAAGGATTTTACAAGCTACAAAGCATGTACAATAGTCATTTTCTTTATATGGTGCTCGGGGGCATTACACAACAAAGTACAAACAGCTTATCCTTCATCCCCACTGAAATGTAGTCACCTCTAAAGTAAAAGGTAGCAGCTTTTTAATAGCAAAAGAAAAACACTATTATCTAATTAAAGCAACAAGTTACATGTAGTTAGAAAGAATGTGGTTGTTCAAACTCAAGTCTCACTTATGACTTATTATTAATTTTTCTGCTCTCCCTCCCCCCATTCACTTTACATGCCAGGAGAGGAAAATGCCTTAATGTACGACCTGCTCTTTACTTAGACCTTTTAGTTATCCTCTGCTGTTTTGTAGGACTTACAGAACTGTTTGAGCTTGATCCCTCTATGTTAGCCGTGAAAGAATCCAACAGTTGCCGCTTCATCTGAAGGATTTCTGTGGGGAAAAGGGGTTCTTTTAAACTAATTCCTCAGGCTGCTCACAGCCTGGACTTTCCCCTTTAGATGTCCTCCATGGCTCCCTAACACTTTTGGGACTCTTTGAGCTGCCTGAGCTGTCTTCCGTTCCTGATGGTGGCATTTTCTCTTCAAAGAACAGTTTTTGCTGCCCCTCTATTCTGTGCAGGGAGAAAATGTCTTTGAAATCAACATGGTTCTGCAGCCAAGTAGTAAGCATTTAAAAACATCTATCTACTTCTCATTTGTTTAAAATTTGTTAAATCCTATAGCAGTTAAACAGGTATGAAGTGATTTTCTTTTTATGTTACTTCCTTCTGATAGTCTCTGCAATGAAGCTGCATCAGTTTCAAAGGCTTCACACCCCCTGCGTAGTATAGAGCTGTAATAGCAATAGTCCTTTTAAAAGGAAATGGCAAATGGCACCAGCAGGACAGGCAAACAGCTTAAGTCAAGTTCATGTAGCCCCAGCCATGCTTGGAAACAGAAGATGACGTGAAAGAGGGCGGAGGAAAGAGTCCAAGCTTCGAAAACATCTGTTGAAAGAATTACCTGAACAAGTCACCCCACCCTAAACAAAGCATAGCTGTTGAAAGCGGAGGATAGCAGCTGCAAAGAAAGTAGCTGTAGAAGGTTCTTACACTTGTGCAAATACTGTGAGACCTATTATTTCAAACAAAATTACAGGAAAAACCCATGTTCAGACAGGAATTCTCCCCTTTCAAAGAAACAATTAGGTAGACATTTGGTTTGGTTTTTATAAGCATTTATTTTGTTTAATATGACCGCTCTGTTATTAATTCCCAGATGACCATGTTTATTAGTATGACTTTCTCTAAGCAAGGGGCTTTCATGATTTTTAAGGTCTTACTGCTGTACTATTTTCTGCTGCATACAGGTTCTGAAAATGCCACCTATACTTGTCAATAAAATAGAGCAAGACATAATCACCACACAAATGTTCGAACTCTCTTCCCTTCCATAAGCCTTTTGGATTTATCAGTACCGCCTTTTGGGAACAATTGGGAACATCACAACTAGACAAACTATGGTTGGGCAATTCCTGTGAGACAGCTACTTGGAGCAGAATAAAATCATTCCTGGGAGCATCCCAGTGTTAAACAATAGGGACACTCATTTACCACTGCTTGCATTCACTGCCGAACCCTGTTCAGTTCACCTGCACAGGCATGTTCAGATGTCCTCCAAACAGTGCTCACCCCTTTACCAACCTCCACTAAGCAGCGAGTGGTCAATAATCTGTGCAGCTGTGAAGTCCTGACTCTCTGAGTATACAGGAATGCCCAGGCACAGGAGACAAACAGGAAAGACACGAGTGGAAGAAAAGCTTTCTGTGTTTTTGACAGTAGTCAATTGCCTGAAGACCATCCTTTCAGATAGGATGGATATAGCCATTGATTTAAAACTAGACCTGTGTGTAAATGAACATGAGCATTTTGTTAAATTCTGTGTAGGTTGCGTTAGTTGTTGAACTAATGGAAGGTTCACTAGATCAGAATATTTGATTATTTCATTTTCAAAACTACCATGGGAAGATTCATGTCCATCTAGAATAATTTTCAAGAGATGAGCATTAAGGTGGTGGCTTCTGCAGCTAATTTTAAAATTGTGGTAAGTAGTTCAGTAATCATAAATTATACTATCACTTCAATACTGCTCAGAAAATTGTGAGGAAAAAGTTGTGCAATTGACAAATAATTTTATCTTCAATGGAATCCTTATTTTTGCATTTTTCAAAACATGAAATGGGGAGAAAACATAGTTCTTATTCCCAAAAACAAAGTCAGTTTGTATAAAGTTTGGGCAATGTTGATTGATATAATTTTTATGCTTGTTCATAGGGAAAAAAAAAAAATTAGGAGGTGGGGTTGTGTTTGGTTTATTTTCTTTTTTGTGTACCTATTTCAAGAAATGGCTGAGTTTAAAAGCCACAGCAAACAGGCAAGCACTTAAGGATGCATGTGGGAATTAGGCACAGATTTCTCTCTATTGTTAATAGAAACTGTGCATCTAACACTTGTTCACTGTAGTGGAAATAGACTTGAGCCTTAATCTAAAGTGCATTCTGAGAAACTACTTTATTTCTTTCATTGGAGACTATTATGAGTGATGTAGCTGTAGTGGACAAAGCAACTCTAAAGGCAAGTGAAGTAAACTGAAAGACCACCATTGAATCAGGGTCTATTGGACCACAGACCACAGGCAGAAACAGATGCTCCTTAACCTTTCATCATATTAATAATTTAACACCACTGATCTCTCATAAAGGATTGAAATGTATTATTTTTTCCTTTGAGACTACATTTATCTTTTCCTTTACTTCCCCTACCTTGCATTCAGTTTTACGCAGCCTTTCCCTAAAGAACTTATAGGGAGTCAGCAGAACTACTGTGTATAAATGTATGTGAATTTTACTTAGGTTTTTTGTAAACTTCTGTACCGATTGTACAGGACACCAGTCTCTATAGTGTCTTGGACTGTTCCTGTGTTCTCCTGATCACCAAAAACTAAGCAGTGATTCCTAATTCCAAGTTCCTACAGGTTCTCAGCTTCTTTCTTAAGCGTTCATTTTGTCTATATCTCAAAATAAATTTTAAAAGAAGTCACCAACCTCTTCTCTTAAATAATTGTTTTGCTCTCCAATTCACGTAGAAAATCCATATCCATGATAAAAAATTATTTTATGAGCATATTAATCAAGGAGGTAAAGGTGGTGGACTGCCTCTCCTTCAGCTTCCTGTTGTGACTTAACCCCAGCTGACAGCTATCCCTACAGTCACTCTCCCCCAGTGAGATGAGGGAGACAGTTGGAAGGGTACAAGAAGAAAAGTTGTGGATTGAGATAAAGACAGCTTTATAGGTGAAGCAAACCTGTACACGCAAGCAAAGAAAAAACAGAAAATCATTCACTAGACCCCATTGGTGGGCAAATGTTTAGCCATTTTTGGAAAACAGGGATCACCACATGTAATGATTACTTAGGAATACAGACACCATAACTCACAACATCCCCCTTCCTCCTTTTTCCTTCAGGCATTATAGTTAAATAGGATGGCTTTGGGAAGAAAGAGTTAAAACCAGAAATTTTGGCAAGGAGGAGGGAATAGTTTGGTTCAAAGTGATCTTGCACCTGGGAATGCTAAAAAGGTTGGTGTGGGAAAGCTCCATTTATTATGTGTAGTGTTGCTCATCCTATGGCTGTTTTGAGAAGCTGAATTCCTGTGCAGAGGTAACACACTCTCACAGAGATGCCTGAATCCTTTTGTTACAGTGAGGCAGGCAGAGAGCCCCCTGCCCTGCTGCTGGCTGGGATGAACTGAGCCAAACAGAGCCAGTGTCCCCGTGTGTCTGTGCTGCCTGGTGGTGTGAGTGAGGGAATTAAATACATCTACTCTTAGCATTTCTGCTGTGGCTTCATGGTTGCCTTGGTTACCTGTATTACCTGTGTAGGATCCCAGATGCTATGGAACACCTCTCTGGTCAGTTGGGCTCAGCTGGCTCAGCCATGGTCCCCAAATCCTTGGGCACCCTCAGCCTATGTGCTGCCAGGGCAGCAGGACAAGCAGAAGAGTACTGCTGGGGCTTAGCTAAAACAACCCTGTCTTATCAACACTATTTTGTTCACCAAACTAAGTTAAAACAGCGCCATATTGGCTGCCACAAAGAAAAGTAACTCCATCCATGTCAAAACCTATACAAAGTCTCACCTTCCCATACTTATCTGGATTTCACATAATGAACCCATGGATTGCAAGAGGTAATTTTTTTTTTTTTAGAAGAAGAATTAGCTCAGAGTAAGTTAGAAAATCTTGAACAATGCCAAGGTTTCAGGTAATGCATCAGAGTTTCTACCAGGAATGCAAACATACAATGCAGGAAGTCATTAGAGTGACACAAAGTAAATATAGTACATTATGAAGTAAAACCTGTGGGTCAAGGCAGGATACTGAGAGGAGAGCAGACAATTGGGATTAAAATTAATCAGTAATTTACCAGTGAAGGATAAAAGTCTGGAGGGATAAAAGGAAAAGAAAAAAGAATATGTTAACATAATGAAAAGTGTGAAATTAGAACAAAAATGAAATTTTGGAGAAAAAAAAATGCCTTTTGGACCTCAAGGTCGAAGAAATTTGCTTGAGTAACATGAAAAAAAATCTTGTGGAGATTCAAGAGTATGAAAGTTCATCTCTGAAAGTTTTGGTGATGTAGAAAGTAAAGCCTTTTCCTGGAATTACCTGATGCAGATTTGCTAGGAAGAAGTCTGTTTAGGGAAAAATGAGAAGATTAAAACTATCTAAATCCTTGCTGAATTCCCATATAAAATATGGTTAATTATTCAGTCCAATATATCAAGTCATTCTGAACTTCTGCTGTCATGAACGGACTTAGGGGGTTTTATGTGAATGGATAAGGCATTTTTTCCTTTATAATTTAAATTACAATGGTTTCTGAAAGTTAATGAAAGCAAATTACACTATTCTGGTGTATGCACAAAATGATGACACAAAATACTATTGCAAAAGAATGAACAAACATCACGGAAACAAAAAAGTTTCCTTGTAGGCAGGAAATTTGACATATTGATCAATTAGAAAACAAAATGAGGTTAAAAAGATCTCATTCTTCTCTCACACTTGTTCAGTATTCCTTTGATGTTACTGGAATTTATTCCAGCATAATCCGTTGTCAGAGGAAACTTAAATCTAAAGAATGAACACTGTATTATCTTGTAACTTCGATTGCACTATCATGGAGAATAATTTTATAAGCACGTTTTATTGGCTTTAAAGTTTGTGAAGGCTTCGTTATCATATTGTTTGGGAAAAAAGGAGTATAGGTCTTGCATGTCTATGCATTCTCTGATTATATAAACTGCAAAATCTGAAGTGTTTAACACTTGTAAAATACAAATTAATTTCAGTGAACAAAATATATAGATCATAACTCAGTTTTTATGCATAAAACTTCATGTGTTGTTCTCAACTACACTGGGAAAATGTTATGAAATTATTGTTCTATTGAAATAATTATTTTAATTGCAATTAAAGCTGATAAAACATTAGTAGATGTAGTTCAACACTTTGGACAAGGTGCAACCCTTAGAGTGAGCTTGGTGAGGATGGCATGGTATTCTTGGTTGCTATTGGTTGGTAACTCATGTTTTGCAACTAACTGCAATTCAGAGCTGCTCACTACTAACGTAGAATGACCAGTTTTATTTATACGTATCCACCTCTTTTTGCTGAATCACACCATTCTGTCCAACTCAACATTAAACCTGAGAGTTTTTAATAATTAATTGGGCGGTACGATACCTACTTACGCATCAGTAGAGCTTTAAAATATTAGCAAGATACCAGCTATCTGCTTTGACTTGTCAGCAGCAGCTGAGTATCTACTTTGAAGAGACGTGTACAAAATACAGACTGATGCCTGGAGGGAATAATGATTCCTTAATTTCAGAATGAAATATCCAATAGATAGCAGTCAATACAGAAGGCAAAATAACAAAACTGCCTGCAAATGAGGCTGCGGGTATCTGTAATCCAATAACTGAACTGATGTAGGGTAATTTGGCACATCCTCAAGATCTACTCTGCTTACAGCTATTGTCTATCTATAATAAGTTAATTATCATGTTTAGAATATTTAGACCAAGTTTATAATTTATTTGAAACATGCATGTAAATAACTGCACTGAGTAGGTAGACTGGCATCAATCAAAACAGAAATAAGTTCCACATGAATGACACAAAAGCATGCAAGAAAGCCTTGCTATTCTTAAAATCTTTTTGCTGAGTAAAATATTGTTCTGTCTCTTTCAATTACTAGAATTAATTTGCTCTCTATTGTTCTACTCATTTCAGATACTTTAGATTTTGGGTCTTGCACATGCAGCTTTTGCATTTCTTATTAAAGTGTCTTTATCTCAACCTACTAATTTTTTTCAATTTTACTCTTCTGATTCTTTCTACCATCTTACTGGAGGGAGTGAGCAAGGGGTTGGGTGGGGCTTAGTTGCCTGCTGGGGTTAAACAGTGACAGTCCTTTTTCGTACCCCTTTTTGGGGTCCAAAAGGTTTGATATAATGACAGAGTCGATCTATATTCTTAGTGTTTATTAAAGTTCCTAACTGTAATATGGTGTTTATGGGGTTTTTGTGATCAGATCAGGGAAGAGTCAATACAAAAATTGCACAGAGGGACAGAAAAGATAACTTAGAATTACTAAAGCTTTCTTTACCTGTGGAAGTTCCATGCCCTATATTAAACATTTGCATTCTGTCACTGACTTCCACAGTTCTGTGAAAGAATTCACTATGTATCTTTCAACACTTTTAACCATGAAATGAATTCTTCAAATACTTCATTTTCTGGAAAACAGTCTGATTTTAATTATCTTTCCTTTAAAACAAAATTTAGTCTCTCTAATATTCTGCATGATAGAGTCGTGTACTGACTGCCATTTACATATCATTATGAGATGAAATGTTATAAATGTTAGAGTAAAATAAGTATATTCAAGTCTCATATAGATATTCAATCTTAAACTTTAGAGAAGAAAAGATGCACACCAGGATGAACTAAATTGTTACTACCAGAGGTGTGTTCGGTGTGCATTCATAGCTTAGTGAATAAGTTGTCACTCTTCTGTCCTGAGTATCGGCAGTATAAATATTGTTACATTTACACACAGAAATAATCTATGAATGCTTTTGTCTTATCTACTTTGACCAAATTTTCTCAAGACAGCAACAGAGGTGTTTTCTTTTCTGATTTTGCTAAAAGGAGCACCATGAAATGTAAATCTGCTTGTCCTGCTTTGAGCCAAGGACGGAGTGAATTTTTCACATTAGCTATGAGGAGGTGGAACCTGCAGCCATGTGGGCGTGTCTGTGGGCACATTGCATCATTGTCGAGGGGTGGAAGGAAGGAAGGGATCCTCACTAATGGGAAGGAGGGCATGTCTTGGAGACACCACTTCATTCTTTGTCTCAGGGTTGTGCCATGTCGGTTGGTCGGGGTTGGATGGTGAAAAATTTGCAGGTAAAACACCCTCTCTTTGGTACACTGTTGTTATTTATTGTTGTTGTTGCTGTTCATTTTCTTATCTGATTGCTGTTTCTAGTATTTTTTTTTATTTCTATCTCAGCCCCTAATCTCTGCCTTTTGTCTCTCTCACAGGAGGGGTGGGGAGAGGGGAGTGGGACTGCCGTTCCTAAACTACGACACACTCCACCTCTCTTCTAGGCTTATGCTTCCCATTTTTCTCTATCACTTTAACCTTGACATGAACCTATGCTATGGCCACCGCTCCAGGACCTGAAAATCCTCCACAGCGCATCTCTCCTTCTCTCTGCCAAATTCTACTCTGTGTGTGGACTGACACTCTCAACCCAACACCTATCCTGGCAGGGAGCCCTCCTTCTGCTCAAGGCCCTGCACCATCTTTGCAGCTCTCCTTTGGATGCTCTCTAATATTAGTATCTTTCTTACATGGTGGCACCCAAAACTGCCCCCAGCACTCGAGGCGAGGCCACCCCAGTGCAGAGCAGAGCAGGACAATCCCCTCCCTTGCCCGGCTGTGCCTGATGCACCCCAGGACAGGCTTGGCCCTCCTGGGTGCCAGGGCACTGCTGACTCAGATTAACCTTGTGCAGCTCTGCTTTCCAGCATCTCATTCCCCAGTACATCCAGGGCTGCTCCATCCCAGGTGCAGAATCTGGCACTTTCCCTTGTTGTACTTCATATGGTTGGTGATTTTACCTCTGGGGCCAGAACTCCCTCTGCAGCTGCAAGCATATGGAATAATCGTCAGTATTTATACCTCTCTACACACTACATGTTTTACGTGTCAGCTGAGAACATATCCTTTCTTCCTTACCTTAATTCCTCTTTGTCATTTGTATTTGTTTCTTAATCGACTCTTTATTTTTAATTAAACCTATAAAATAATTATACAATTTCTTTAATTACTCTATACAAAACCGTTATATTTATGCATCGTTAATTTACACTGCACACATTTTATAAGCCTATTCCTTTACCATTCATGAGAATACCTACTGTTTATTTAATAACTACCATCTTATATAATACATATGCTATCTATAAGCTACAGAGGTCTTAAAAACCACACAACCACACACTAATTTAGCACATAAAACTTTAATTTTTTTTAAGAGTGATTTCACAGAACATGTGCAATAACCAAACCACATGCCTTTTCAATTTTCCAATTATTGTTGTTTATTTGTTGTTTTCAAACTTTGAAAGATGTGTTTGATACTGAGAGAAAATGTAGGTTTTGGTGACAAGAGGAAATTGATAGCTAATTTTTTTTGTGCCTTTTTGTTTCCCTCTTACAGAAAACTAGCAGGAAATACATCTAAGTAAACAATGTAGATGTTACTGCATGTAAAGTCAATTCTTTGCTTGGTGTAGGGAATGACCAGTTTTGTTTAAGCACAAGCAGATGTTTCTATCTGACCATCTGGCCTCTATTTGCTTATCCAAAATCCTATGCTCCCTCTTTTACACAAGGAGAGGAAAGGTGGTAATAATGATTTTTGTTGTTGTTGATTGTGACAGGAAATCATAATTGTGTTATTTCTTCATAGCAACAAAGAGGAAGGGTAAAAATAAAATGCTGCAATCAAAAAAGGAATATTTTAAGGGAGGTGTGAGAAAATAATTTCTCCATTCAGCAAATCAGCATTTTTGAATGTTCTGATCTGAAATGCTATGAACTTGTCTCCTCTCTATTCTGCATACAACATATCCCTGAAAATCTATGTGCATCTGACCCATAGGGAGAGCATGGCCAAATCACTTATAAATAAGCCTTGTATCCATGATCTGCAAAGGAGTATGTTTTATTCTTCATTGACCAGTTTTCATCAACTCTAATATTTTATTTTTTCAGTAACCATACTTTTTGTTTAGAATAAGCTTAACAAATTTGAAATATTATGGCCAAGAAAGAAAAATTCTGGTAAACACAAACCTGTTTGAGTTGATCTAAAAAATCCAGGATACTTTCTTGTACTTAAATTTTGAGTGACACTGCAAAGCTATTAATAGTTGTAATTTGAGTTCAAGTTCTGTTTAAAAAGCAATATTTATATCAACAAGTCCTTACAATTATTTTTGTGAAATGCAAAAGTTTCAAGGACTTAACCCCTTTCCTCACTCTTTACACAACAGCCTAAGCAAATGAAGATCTGTTTTTTTAATCATGTCAGTGGGTAGGACTGAATGCTGCCTACAGAGACCAGACTCAAGCCATCCAAAACCCATCCCAACCTTTTCAGACTTTAATCATATACAAATCCATTGATAAGTTGAGTTAATATATGATAACCTAATTTTTGTGTTTTGAGATCCAAACATTTCTGCCTCCCCTGTACAAGCTGAAATAAAACGAGCTTTGTACTGGAGACACCTTTGTGGCAGCAAGTGTCAGTGGAGCAAAGCTACCGTTTTCTTGTAGCCCCGTGACTGAAATGAAGCCAAGTAGCTGCTTTCACTGCAATTATAAATCTCTTCCCTTATGTTTCATAATAAGGTTGGTCTATTTGTCTCTTAATACCAGTATATTTTTAAAACTGTACTTGCCTTTTCTTTTCATGTGAATGTTAAAATATTCCCCTTTCTAGACATGAAGATCAGCAGCCTATAATACAAATTCCCATAGTAAGAAAACACTCAGAAATCTTGTTTTCTGCATTTACTGCAGCACACCGGGCTTTCACTATTTCCATGAGTTGTATTGCACAATTTGTGCTTAATTTTCTTTAATTCACTGTGAGACACAAAGTATTAACAGTGTCAGTTGGAAGACTCAGACTTAAAGTGAGGTTGGTTGCTACAGTAAGAAAGCCAATTTGTGTTCTCCATTATATCGTTGCGTATCAAGACTAACTATATTGACTTCAGTGGGGAAGGAGCTTGACAGACTTATTTCTACTTCTGCCAAATGATCCATACACCTCTAATGATACAACAGCAGAGTTAATTCTTTGACTGAGAGAATGATGGCTGAGAACAGCAATGGTTACTTTCAAGGTTAGAGTTACAGGTGAATTTTATGCACACTTCAAATGGGTGAACCTGGATAATTGAAATAGCTAAAAACATCTGGTCTGATTTTTCTTTTGGTTTTTTTTGGTTTTGTGGGGGTTTTTTTGTATGTTTGTTTGTTTGTCTTTGGTTTTGGGTTTTTTTTGTTTGTTTGGGTTTTTTTGTCTGTCTTAAACAGGATTTAGCCAATGAGAAGTTACTTTAGGATATCTGTTTGGCACAAGCTACCAACTCTTTTTCCCATTTATATATTCTTATCTGGACAGAAAGAGAATAATCTCTTAATTAAGCCAGTCTTCTAATTATCTGTCATCATTTTTATATTTCAGTGCATCATATGCAGTAGAGAAGACTTTTCTGAAGGAAGAAGTACTGTAGAGATCAGAAGGACTAAAACACAAATTAAAGTCAGAATTATCCTTTTCAAATGTCCAACATCAAGCATCAGCTATCTGATTCTTTCACAGTATTTTGGCTTTTTGGCTAGCTCTCCATCTGCACATTTAATTCTGCTGAAATTAAGAGGTTCAGTTCATCCATGGAATGAAATACATGTTCTTAAATTAAGTGCCCGATGAAAAGAAAATACATTATTGCCTTTAAAAACAATGATTTGAGTAACCTGCCAGCTGTCACCTAAAGACTTTTTCACACAGCAGCCTGTAGAGCTTGTTTTTCCACAACAGCCCACTTCCTCAGGGCTATATTTACCCAAACTAGATAGGAGGACGAATGCAGTAATTTCATTGCCCACATCTTCTATACACATCTTCCATTTTCTGCAGCATATTAAAAAAAAGATCTTGGACAAACACAGTTTCTATATAGATTAAAATGTATTAATGTTACCTTTTAAATGAATCAGGCAGCATTTCTATGAGAAAAATACTGTATGCTTATAAAACAAAGACAGTATCATTTTGTTAGCATGAGGAGCATTAATTACATAATTTCCTAACGTACTGAATCACATAACCTATGTCAATATCTATACATACATACCTTCTGGTTTATCATGAACTCAGGGCTCACACAATCAACCACCAGACCCTCACGCTTGAATTAGAAGGCTAGAAGTATTACCAGCTATGCCTCAGAATAGGAGGGGACATCTTGGGGTCTTTTTGTCACTGTGCTTTGCTAACATTTGTTGACATTTTTTTCACATCTTAGCTTCTTATCTGATGTGATTTGCATCCTTACTTGGTCTTAATACCTCAGCTCTAGTTCTTGTAAGGTAATTTAGTTCTCCTTCAATGAGGCATGACTATTGCAAATTATTTTGTGTTCTCTTTACATTGGTATTATCAGCATTGACACTTGAGTGTTAGATTTCTACCAGTAATACTCATCCTGAATTTGATGGTGAAACTGCTACTGTAAAAACAATGTAAGAGTACTGAACTTACCAATGACAATGCATGTTCAGTAAAGGATTTTTAAAAGTTATTTCCCTTCTTTTCACAACCATGTGAGATCCCAGTCCAGAAGTACCTCCTTAGTAAGACACAAGCTACCTGTACCTCCCAGACAGGGACACAGCATTCTCTACCCCCACACAACAGAAGTTTTGTAAGTGATGTCTGAGACAAAACACAGTAAAGTCAATGAAAATGTTCAGACTGATTTCAGATATCTTCTGACCAAGCCTTCACAAAACATGCTGTTATATAGCCACTTTTTCTTCTTAAATCTACTTATTCCCTGATCACCTTTAAGGTGATGTACCATTAGTTTTGACTGAGTGTTTACTGGCCCTCACTTGCCAGTAGTGACCAAGCACAGAACTAAATCAATCTTTGTCAGGTCTGTAATTGAGCACTTCCCTAATTTATGAGACAGCTTTTCCATTAACAACAAAATCCTGAGAATTAAATAAAAACAGACCTTCACAAGTGCTGCCACATTGGTGAATAAAATAAAAACATTGATAAATGTACGCCCCTTTTTCCAGGCTGACTTTGAAAAATTCTGTGTCACGGACCTTGGTCATATTCTGACAACAATTAGGAACACTAAAATAAATAGTTGGCAATTCTTTTTTATGACAGGCTATGCAAAGCTGGACTTTTTTTGCCAAATAATACAGCAGCCTGTGACTATGAATTATGTTACTACAGTGTGTCTGCTAGTTTGTATGTGTCTGTACTGTTATGCCCCCTTCACAGCATGACTTCTTTGTTTCAAATCTCATTCAGCTGAGACTTGATGAAATCTTACACAGACGGATGAAAATATATCCTTAAGTTTTGCTGGAGTAGTTTCTATTTTTGAACTAAATCACTTACTCAAAACTCAGCCTGAACATTTTTCCTTCAGTTCTTCTAATGAAACTTTGAATGTCTCATCAATTAAGACACTTAAACTAGACCAGATAAATCACTAAAACATGCAAGAGCCATGACAGGGGAACGGATTGATTACCTAATAGGTATTTTCTATATCCAGGGTCTGCATCCTTGAAACTTACATGTGAATAGCCATTGGTGACAATTGTACTGTTTTCATCAAACTTTAATCAAGATTTATATTGTATGATTCTGTAAGTTAAAAAATAATATCTAGTTGTTTCATTGATTTTTTTACAGTTCTTGTCTTCCACTTCCTGAATGTGTTTGGATTTGGAAAAGTCATCTCATTACAGAACCTGTTGACACCACAATTTCAACATCTCTTTGAAGTGAAAATGATGTTTTGAAGGTGCGTACTTTCAAGAAATACAAATACTGACTATTTGAGATTTATATACTTGATAACTCTGCAAACTTTTAATTTTTTTTTTATGTATGCAAATAGACACACATATACTGTCTAGAATACTGGTAGAATAGGTAGAATATAAACTTCTCTGGACTATGTAAAGGTTTTGGATAAATCAGCATTAAAGCTAATAGTCTCTCAATCGGATTGAACATAGCTTTATGAAGCACCATAGGAATTGAGAAAGAAAAAGAATGTATCATACATGTTGTAGACTTAGAGAAAAAAATATGAGTTTGGTGTATAAGTTTTTTTTGTCCAATTGATAATAGATTTAAAATGTGAAATGCCTAAAGCCTTAGCATTGCAGATTTTAAGTATGGCAGGCTTGTGCTTTAACAGTTCAGTGGTTAAAAAATATGGCAAGCATTTGATATAGATAGATGTGCATGACCACAAACACAACAGAACATCAATGTGTGCTGGTGGAGCAGGGAAAAGGGATAGAAAAATCTCTAGGTTCTTCATCCGAAGTACAGATGGAAGTAGAAGAGTTTATATCAACATTTGAAGCTCCAGAGACAGCACTATATCCTTCTGGTAGATATCCATCCATTTGAAGTATAGTTTACATACTCAGAAAAAAACTCTAAACTCAGACTGGCAGTTGCACACAAGTGGCATCAAGCGGTCTAAAGCCTAAAACAAAAGTCCTAACCTGTAAAATTTTGAAGTACTGGCACCAGAATCAAAACTGAAACTGAAAGTATAAAGCAGAACTGTTGTGGGGGTTATGGAAATCCAGAACACATATTCAGTGTAAGTGAAAAAACTTGGAAGAAACTATTTTCACAATGCAGGATCATAAATTAATCTGCTGGAAAAGGTGTTGTGAATTTGGTCTGCATTCTGTAACTGTGAAGTACTTCATTAGGAGACATCCAAATGCCCTCATTCTCTCTGCATCTGTAACTTGCCCTCCATTTCAAGTGGGAGAAAGGCACAGCTGGGATCAGCAGCTCTTCTCTCTATAATCTTGCAGGTTTGGTCCCCAGACCCGATGCAGCCAGCTTCCCTCCCACGACAGCTGCTGGTGTTCTTAGTTCTCTAGGAGAAAGTGAGGGAAACAGACCCAAAAAGGTAAGAGAGAAAACAAAGGCGAAGTGGTCCAAAACCCCTTCATATTAAACCAAACTCTCATTTAACAGTTACCGGTAAATTAAACTTTTGTATCATCACTTTTTAGACACTCTAGAGTCAGCTTCTTTAAATTCAGCTGCTCATATCTGTGTTACTACTCTTGGTGCATCTCCTCTTGGTTCCCCCAGCTTATTACCTAAGCATCTTTTCACTTACAAATCTCTAGTGACTGTGGTAATGGTTCTGGGCTATAGCCCCTAGCCCAGGATTGCTTTACAATCCTGCAGACAGCAATAACAGTGGTTGTGTTCCCTCAGACGTGGGGAAATTTTTTTCCTTATCCTTTAAGCCTCCTGAACTGCCAGGAGCTTTTCTGTCCATGGCTTCAGATACCGAGGCGGTGGTTTGTACCATTTTATGACAACTGGAACAAATTTTTTCCCCAGTTTAGTATCCTAAGGGCCAATTCAGAACAGGATAGTGAATTCTTCAGTGGTTTACTCCCTTGATCAAATACTAAATCTGGAATTTCTCTTCTCTTGATAGCGGTAAAGAGGTTCAATAAGGCAAAGGTTAGGCAAAGATTATAAAACATACTATAAAGAGACAGTTGTCCTCTGCTTCTGGAGAATTTTCTTTAGCTCTTACAGCTACAATCCCACCTGGCTGATCATTTCACTTGTTGCAGTAAACTTTCTAAAAGTATCATGTTTATTTTGTAGAGTGTCTAATTTATGTCACTCTGTGTTTATTTGGATGTTTTTAGGAAACTCAGCGTCACAAGACCACAGAATGCTTGGTGTTGGAAGAAACCTCTCTAGAGGTCATCTGATTCAGCACCTCTGCTCAGTCAGGATCCTGTACAACAGGTTGCTCAGGAATGTCTGGTTGTGTTTTAAGTATCTCTACAGATGTCCTTGGCTCCACAGTGTCTCTGGAAACCCTGTTCCAGTATTTGACCATCTCCCAGTGAAAAAAGTGTTTTGTGGTCAGCCAGAATTTAATTTTTAAAATTGTTCTCGTTGCTTCTTGTCTTGTTGATGACTTCTGCTGAGAAGAGTTTGGCTCCCTTTTCTTCATTCCCTCCCATCAAGTTCTTATACATATTGATGGGATCTCCCTCAGCCTTCTCTCTTTCAGGCTGAATAGTCCCAGCTCTCCCAGCATCTCCTCATATGAAAAATGCTACTGTCCCTTATCATCTTCATGGCCCTGTGCTGGACACGCTCCAGTAAGTCCATATCTGTCTTGTACCAGGGAGGTGAGGATTTATGGAAGGGATCAGTGGTCTCATTCAAGCGGAGTGTGGACTGGTCACCATTTTACAAAAAAAAAAAAAAACAAAAAAAAAGAAAAAGAAAAAAAAAAGTTGTAAGCTGAAGTAGCACAAACGGGTACATTTATTGGTTGTTTATTATGTCAGCAGTGAGATGAATTAGAAGAGAGGCTGAAATAGCATCTTACCCCTACTTTTAGTCCTTCACTTCCAGTTAAGTCACAGTTTGCCCTGCCTCCACACACCCACGAGTACTCACTCTGTGGATAAATAGAGGGCTTAAGTTTCCAGGGTTGTTAATCTGACACCTTTCACAGCGTTAAATTGATTTAAAGTTCTAAAAATAATTATTCATACATTGTATGCAGCATTTTTATTGGCATTGCATCAGAACCACTTGTCCTGTGGCTCTGTCAAAAGAATCATTACACTTTTATCATTATGTTTTATCAATGCCTTATGCAATGGAGATATTTTTCTCTTTGAAAAGCTTAAAGATCCATTTTGTGAAGTAAATACATTTCTAACAAAATATTTAAGCTTACAAACTGGCAGTTTTAGAGAGTCAAAGGAGAGAAATAAAATCTTTCAATATTCTAACATTATCCTCATATCTGTATGAACAACAGAAGTATTTTTTAACAGCTTTAACGGACCTATGTTTTTAATAACGCAATTTTTATGCAGACTGACAATGCCTATGCCAAGTGATAGCCTGATACAGATTAAAACAGCTAAGGTATAAACCCCTGAAAAATGGAGTTTATAATGGAAATGGCAACTGACCCTTAACTGTAGTGGTGCTACCGGATGCTGCTGTAATAAGCTTCCCTAGATGCCATGGTGTAAATGTATTAGCTGTACTAAGAGACCCACTCCTGGTATAATTATGTTAGGAACCAATAAGACAGCTCAGAAATCAATATGCTAAGACAGATAGAGTAAAGGACCATGGCCAGCAAACTGGGAATAGATTAGTCTGGCAGGTCCCTAGCTGAGCCATGAAGAAGGGGATATCTCTGCTGTTGTAAGAAAGCCATTAATTGTAAATTTTCCTGAACAAGGAACTTGAAGGGAGACTTTAGGCTGTTGTTCATACCACTCAGTGTAGGCTGCAGCTATTATTGATCAACAGTTAAGCTTTTTATTCTTATTTCAAAAACCAACAGTGAAAAAAGAAAATCTAAATGTGGAGGAAGAGGGTTCATCTTTTGTTTTGTTCTATTTCTTAAAGAGACAGCCCTACACATTGATCACTAGGCTTCCCCTTTTATTTCGGTTTAACTATTTTTAAAATAATTGAACTCTAAAATTTTGCCAGGTTTCCTTTTCAAAAACTAGCTAGCCCTGTATTACTGCACTAATTATCTAGTCAATAAGATCCTACAAGTGTGATATGATTGATATAATGTGATAAAAATAGGTACTGCTCTTAAAAGCACTTTTAAAGAGTTCAATCAAATTAACCTGTGCCATTAAATACTATCACGTTCTGTAATAATTAAAGTTATGTCAAAGAGAACTTTGCTGCTGTTAATTTTAACTAATGTCAGTTGATTCTTTTCTGGCTTTTTTCGATGTAAGAGAGTAATTTGCTTAATAAACAGAAACAGTGTAATTCAGTGACAGTTCTAGCAATAAAAAAAAAAAATAAAAGAAATGGAAAGGAAACAAAGGACAACCTTTTGTGGTTACAGTATGGCACATCTGCTCATGTCCAATCAAACTTTCAAAAGCATAGTAGTAAACAAAAGCAGCCATCAAGCAGGGACAAAGTCAGAGACATAAGTGGTTTGAATGAGTGTGCAATTTCTGCCCATATGACCATCCTGACACAATTGCTCTAATTTTCTTTCCAGAAATGACTGATAAAAGATTTAGGTAATTGCTATGGAGACAGACTTCCTTCCATCACGGGGTATCTTGAATAATACAGCCTCAGGGTCATAAGATGGAGTGTCAGTTTCTGCAGAGTCCTAAATTAATACTTGTCCCTGTTTCAGCTATACTTCCTGTACATCTAATGAAGTGAATGTAATTTATTTTGACAATGTATTGAAAATCACTTGATCAAATGACTATTCTGTAATGAACACAAAACACCATATAGCCTTGAAACTACACCTAAGAAAAAGATAAAAACACATCAATTCTTCAAAGAATATATTCGTCTCCTCTTGCAAATGTTGCATGTGTTGAACATAAGATAAAATAAAATAGTTTCTAAAAGCTCAATGATTCATATGATTGTTTAAAAAAAAGAGGTTTCTGTGATGCCTCAGTTCAACCTGTGTCCATTCAGGTCCTGACCTTGTCCCTTGTAATCAAAGTTAATTTACCTAGGTGATCTCTGTACTCTCAGCTATTGAGTAGCACTCAGACAGATATTCAGAAAGTTCCTCCAAAAGGTAATGATTAGTAAGAAGTTTTAAAACTACTGTGGATCAGCTCCCACACAAACTAAAGTTCATGCATGAACAGTCCATTTTGAGGCAAATCTTACATATCCACCCACCAGTAAAATTTCATCGCTTCAGACATTCTGTAGTCCACTGTCTGGAGTGTTATGACACATTCAACAGCTAATGAATGCAGGTGGGTGTAAATTAAAGATACCTACACAGCTGTCATACATTGCTCACAATTACATAAGTCATCAAAAAAACACAATTTGTGCCATTCCTAAGGACAAATAATATTCCTTCTGCAGGATTGAATGCTTTATAACATTTTAATTTTGAAGTATCTGATTTTGTTAAGGGCTAACACAATCACTGCCAAATACACAGCATGAAATAAAAATGTACTTTCCTTGCTCTTTCAGAGGAAATATAGCTGTTTTCAAGACTTTTTTTTTTTTTAAATAGTGCATCTGAAACGAACATGAAGTGACTGAAGATGTTTTGAAAACTAAGTAAACCTGTCATGAGCTTGACAAGGCTGCCAATGTAAAGGCAAACAGCTGTACTGTGGCAGCAGAGAGGCACTGTGTTGTGTTTAAATACAGTCAGGCAGAAGCCAGTGGATAATGCTCAGTAATGGGTTAATCAATACTTATTATGGTTTTATTGGTTCACTAAAGAGAGAACAGAACCTAGTGAGCACAGAGTCAAAAAATCACTGCATCTGATCTAGATAACATCTTCTCTCCCTTAGGGATTTCCCTATTCAAGAATCCAATTTACCATGCCTGATTGACAAGGATTGGATCCTAGGGAATCACATAACTCTTTTTAGGACCCAATAAAATCCTAATGGATTTGTCTGACCGGTCAGGAGATTCAAGTTTTACTAAACTGAGGGGCTTTGTTGCAATTAGCCTGTATTCTACTTGCAGTTGAAAAGCTATTAGGAGTCATTGCTTTCTAAAATGCTGGAGTCATGCTGGGTTGTGAATGCCAGATAGAGTTACCTTTCTTTGTAAAAGGAGACTGTTACAATGGATCACAAAATTCAGAAAGCTTAATGTTAAATCACATTAAATTGGTGACCCAAATGATGAAAAATAGTATCTTTCAAGCTGAGGGCGATACTTATCTTTTGCATCTTATGCTATTAAAAGATACAGCAGATACCAGCCTTTGAAATATATTTTTGAGCATGCATTATTTAAACTAGCATATTTTAACTCCTCTAAAAAACTAGAATAAATCGATGAAGGTACTGTATTCAAAATCCTGTGTGTCAATCTCTTCATCATTTCAGAATACTGTTTGCTAATATCTCAATTTTGTTGAGATTATATTTGCTTTTGTTTTATTCTTGTGAACGTCTGGGAAAAACAAGAGTGGTTCAAGACTATCTGCTTGTTTCACTCAGATCCTTTGTCTGGCATGCAGTAGTCAGAAGGGCACAAGCTTTGAGAACTGAAATGTTGTGGCAGCCTATTCCTGCCCTAGAAAAGTAACAGGAATGCCTAGATTGGATCTCAAATAATTGGGTATCACAGTCTTGGATTAATGATAGAATAGACCATGTTTTGCCTGCATGTCTCAAGCCAAGTACCACAATCAAAATAACTTATTCATATGTTTTCTGAGCAGCAAGTTTATATGGACAGCAACTGTCATGCCAGCTGACTCTGCTGCAAAGGTGCATATTAATTTATCTCCCACATGAGAAAAATATAAGCTATTTAATACATTGTTTTGTGATTGGTGTCATACCAGACTATTTGCAGAAATGCAGCTGCTGTTGCTTTCAGTCCCTTTTACAGCATTTATGTAATAGAAAAATGGTGCAGTATCATTTAATAGATGACCATAATTTATATTGTAGTTATGGACTGATTTAGAAATTAACTTAGAGGCAGAAAAACATATAAAATAAAGTTAAAAGGAAATAACGGGCACCTAGTAAAGCAATACAAATTTTGATCAACTAATATTTTCCTTTGGAAGGAAAGAATGAAGAAATAACGACATTACTTTTTTGATTTTTTTCACTCTTCTTCCTTCAGAATGTGAGTTTGCCAAGAATATCAGCACAAATCTGGCAAACGTTCAGTCGTCTTCTTCATACTAATATCATATATACTCTAAATCCTTGTTATCTCCCAACAACACTGAAATATTTGGAGTAGCAGTTCTACAAATAGACAAAAACTTTTAAGTTGTATTATTCTTTACAGTGTTGCTTTCCTCACTCAGTGGAGTAAGGGAAAAAGCTCCTCTAAGGTCTTGTTTGCAGCTTCCAAACATTTTTCTTTAGAAATCCCAACCTACGCTTCATCTGTTTTCATAGATTTCCGTAGACACATTGAAACTTATTCCACTCAACTTGAGCTAAAAATGAGTCATTGAACACAATTTAGGCACCCAAGCTACTCCCACAATCAATGGAGAAAGATGAGCATCTTTGGAAGGTACTTAAATCTCAAGCTACAGTTGGGACCATGAACATCTTGTGGAAGCGCTTATACTGCTGGAACTCATATGACCAGTTGACAGTAGAAATACAAGTTTAAAATGGTAAAAACTGAACTAACTACATCTCTCCCACAGTCATGAAGATGTCTGAGAGATAGGGATTGAAACTAAAAAATTGCTAAATCCTCAAAATATTTTAATTCTTTTACAAACACTGGAACTTTTTTTTGAAGTTCATATACTTAACTGGTTTGTTTCTATCTCTTATAGTTATTTATCACACATCTAATAAAAATTCCTAAGGAATTGCTTTAGAAAATATTTCTCACCCACAGATAAGCTCTCTTTCAGGTTTGATTTGATGGAAATTCAGTGCTCAAGGAAAGTATATATTGGACAGCACTAGAGTCAGAAGTCTTCTATTTATTTAAAGAAAAACAGCCTTGTGGTTAGTCGCAGGTCAGTAAACCCATACTATCCCCCTATTGTGCCTTGCTTTATGGTAGGTTTTCAATCTTTTATAGTGTGGGACATATTTTAATAGAAAGATTATTTAGCGTCTGTCTTACCTCTCCCAAATCACAGTCACATAGACGACTTCCCTTCTTTTTGACTGCCTGGCAGCTCTTTGGTAACCACTCCCAATGAAAATTTATTTTAGGAAAGTGTGTAGTTCAGAATTTTCATAGGTGAATATCAGTTTGGTATTCCCACCTTGACACACAGAAGTGATGTCCTGTTTTAGAAGAAAGGTAACTATTTTCTAAAAATCATCACATCTTTTACAGATTATCATGTGCGTGTAAGATATTTCTAAACCTCTTGAGAAATTCTTTTTCATTTCCAGAATTGAAACAAAACTGCACGATTTAACAAATTTTCACTTCAATTTTTAAAGTACTTAATTTTGTTTTCAAAACCCATGTTGCGATGAAACAGTGAATATGAGTACACTGTTACTTAAAACAGGTTTTTTTTATGGAAAAATATTTCTGTTTTCAGCATTCCCAGATCTCTCAGTGTGGAGATTTGATTGTCAGACATGTGACCAAGTTGCTCCAATTAACTACACTATTAGAATTGAATAAAAACAAAATCCCAATTTTCAAAGCTAGACTACCAAAATAGAGTTCCAGAGTACAGATAGGTGCATATAGAGCATATATAATCTGGATACTGAGTCAATTTTGCAGTTCCAAAAATCAGCCTGATTTTTCTTGGGTGCCAAATACTCAGGTATATTAATTTGGACAATTAACCTTGAATTTCATTGCTTTTCTGAACAGAAGAATTCCCTAACATTATTCAAGTGAAGCTGTCTGTCTCTGACTATGAATTATCACCTACTATTTTTGTTTTCTGTCGTGAAGATGGCATGAATGCCAACTGTGCATTCTCAACTTTTCTACTTCAATTAGCATTTGAAAATTATTTTAAAGGTATCTAAAATTTCCATCAAAAGTGAACTATTTACTCAAGTTTTCTACAAATCACTTTGTTCCTTTTTAAAAGCTAAATTTATTCATACATAGCTATAAAAGAATGGTTTTATTTTGCTATTTATCATTGGTTAAAATGGAAAATGAAAGAGCCAAATGTACTGGTTGCAAGAATAGTTGTAACCATACACATATAGTTTATATTACACACGTAACTTTACATATATACATATGTATACTTTTTTGCCTTTTTTTTTTTGCCATATACTTAACACAGTAGAGAGTATTGCTAATGCAAAGAAAACAAATGCAAAAGACATGCCTTGCTGTGTTATTCTACTGATGATTCAGTTATTTTTGTTTGATTTCTTTAATGACTATATCACAAAGATGCTCTGGTCTTTTAAAGCTGTTCCATAAATTTTATTGCCCTTTGCTTGAAGTATTATTTTATAGTAATAAATAAATTCATTTAGCATTCAAACAAAAAAACCATGTTTTTTCTGCTTCTTAAACTTAAGCTGCTATGTCTACTTTGGGTGCCTTTACCTGCCAAATGAATGGCATTAAGAAATAATACATATCAATGTTGCAGAAAAGAAAGTTCAGCTTTAGGCCTTTTTTCTCATGCCAAAGCACAGGTGCTTCAGATACACCTAATTATAGCAGTAATTAAAGTTATTACCTTACCTGTTTATTCAAGGGCACAAGGACTTCTAATGGGAACAAATCAAGATATAAAGACTTGCTGTCAATTAGGCTTGAAGGTTTGAGGAGATAATGAAGGAGGTTTGGAGTTGGGTTTCAGTTCTGCACAATAATAAAAATAGTAATTCAGCACCTCTTACTTTTCCTGGAACAGTCCCAACAGTTCAGGAGAAGAAAGACAAGAAGATTACCTGGGTAACATGATCTTAGGGGTACCAGAGAATAATAGTGTTCTCCCAGAGCCACATCTATGGCAGAGACGGCTGCCAACAGAAGATGAGACTGCTACAAATATAAGCCCGTCAACCTGAGAACAACAAATCTGTTCAGCTTCTTGTCACAGATCCTGTCAATATAGTGCAGGCCACAGAAGGACAGGTGAAATGTGACTCTGCTGTGGGCAGTGCACTCATGAGTCCTTGTCTTAGTAAAATGGCATGACATGACTAGTGCTACTTTCACAGAGATGTAATTTAGGACTGACAGTACATTGAAAATATCCTTCTGCTACATGTTTTCTCAGACAGTGTGCCTCCATTAAAGTAAGAAAAGAGGAACTATGGCAACTATAGGGCAAGATAAGTGATTTACTGAGCTTCTGCACTTGTTCTGTCATTAGTTCTATCATTTTGAAACCAGCAGGTTCAAAAAAGGTATGTCATACTGACTGGGAATATTCCTATTGGATTAT
>WEKY01059065.1:0-16693 GCA_013390045.1 Picathartes gymnocephalus
TATATATATTTATGATTTACCAAATAATGAATGTTCTTTTTCACATTAAATTTCAACTGCAAAAGTCTCCATGGCCTTGTATGGTTTGCATGCATGAGACTTGAAGGCATCATTTTACACTTAAGTGGGCTGTGTGTTTGGGAACAGATTTCCTGTAAAGCACTTAGCCTTACCTCTAGTTTCACTGAGACATCTTTGGCATTGTTATGAAGAATAACAAGGATGTCTGAAAGTAGATTTCTTAATTTCTGTGAGCAACTGAGGTAGCATTAAATGCCAAAGCAATTTAAAAGTGCTTGTTGTTGTGAAGAGGAAAGTTTTCTTTTCAGTCTTAAGTATTTTGATACGTATGCATTTTTTTCTCAGAAGTGCAGTAGAGCTTTAATTGCTTTGAATAAAAATACCTGAAAATAAGATTTGGTTTCAGTGCAGCTGAGTTTGAACACAGTGGAAGGATCATATTTATAAATCTTAAGTAACTTCTTTTCTCTGGAGTACGGTGGGGTTTTTTTTGTTTTTGTTTTTTGTTTGTTTGTTTGTTTGCTATGGAAAATAGACACTAGTTAGATCTGAATAAACCAAGAATGATGTGCAGGCCATGAGGTGTAAGTAAATGTGTCATAGTGGTGTAGGTAGACCTCATCTAGTCCCAATGATATACAAAATGTATTCCATTGTGGTTGTTACACAAGCAAGAATAATGCAGCTCTGAATTTTGGGGTAGGCTATCTGATCATTTTCTGTTCCTCTGTCACTAATATATAACTTCCTGGTGAGTGTTGCAGCCAGTAGCCATATGTGAGTCTACTCCTTTGCCAACTTGTTTTTGGGTTTTACAGCCTATTTTTCCCTCTTGAGAGGGAAACTTCTATGAAAGATAAAGTAAAATTGTAGATTTAGACAAAAATATTTCAGCGTGTTTACTATCAGAAAATGTCTGTCTCAGAAAATCAATATAAAACTTTTAGAATGTTTTATTTCAAGAAAGTGGATTTTGTTAGATAAAGTCAGAGGATTATTTTGTGTTTCATTTGCATTATTGCTCTTTTGCTGAGGAATAAGGGAATTTCCAAGCAATATGAATTCCCCAGCTACAAAAAGTGATGAGATTTGATCAAGTCTTGGAACATTGAAAAACTGAAAGTTACATCCAGGGTGGAGATAAACAACAGCAAGCTTTAATTTTTGGTTTTTTTTTCTTTTTTTATGGTGCCTTTTATTTATTTCACTCCATAATGTTCTGCACAAAACTTGTACTATGTGGACTTTTTTTTTTTTTTTAATGAAGAAAAACTTCTCTGAAAATATGAAAAACATTAACACAATACAACTTTGAATTTTTTTGTATATTTCTTCTGCAAACTTAAATTGGCATTGGAGGGGAAAATTCTGTCAAAATAATCAAAAGATTATGAATACAGATGAGAAGATAATATGGGAGATGGGTATAATGCAAAAATAATTAAAGGGAGAATATCAGAAGTAATGATTTCAGTATTTTATAAAAGCTAAAAAATTGCTGATCTCTCCCTTTCCCCCTTAAAAAAGAAAAACAAAACCCAGCTATTTCTAGGAAGTAAAAAAAAAAAAAGCTACTTTTTATCTTTCTTTCTTACTTATTTAAATAGTATGCTACTAAGTTGGAGTTTTGTTACTGTTGGTTCTTCTAAATGTTAGTATTTTAAATGATAGAGCTTGCATTATTTTTAAGTCATTTTGTAGAAGCTGTCATGAAAAGGTTTTCTTTAATAAATACTTGCAAAATATTTTTGTAAATGTAAAATAGAGCTCTGCATTTTAACTGTCTCAGGAATTAAGTCCTGAATCAGCCAAAGTAGTACCTGGGCTAGGATACACAGCAGGTTACAAAGTGCAAGTCCATACATTTATGATGTGATTGTTCAGATTGCTCCTGGCACTGGCAATTGAAGGGGTCTCTTGGCTCATGCCTCAACAAAGGAGTAGCTCAAGGCAATCACGAGCATTTTCTTGCTTTTAACTAAGTGAAGCTGTTTCACTTCTTTCAGCTGATGCGTGCGGGCCTGCGCAATCAGGAGAAAATAATGTGAAGGGGCTGGACTGCAAAAAAAGGTACCATTTTTGTCTTTTTACAGGACAAAAAGCAGGAAAGAGTCCAGCGGTTTTCTTAAAAAAGGTCTTGTTGCTTATGTTTCATTAGAGTATTAAAAAGCATCGGTATTCATTTAACTGAAAACCCCTCACCCATGCGAGAAGAAAGTGAGAGCACAGAATCAGGAACTTCAGGAATTCAGAAACTTCATTTTGTTGTCAGATGCTCTTTGGCTTTCTCTGTATCCCTGTAAAACATTCCTACCTGCTTGGGTAACATTTTTGTATACCTGTCCCATGCTTGCACGGAGATCACTTTACATCGCAGTGCCAATACGAAGAGGTCTGAAAGAGGTCATAAGTTATTCTACCACAACTGGTACTATGTGTGATTATTTTTCAAATGAGAAATAGATACTTCTCTTCCTCTGCCAATACATTAAGGTTTGATACTGCCAGAAAGAAAAACAGCCAAAAAATGCTCACTTCCAGCAGATTTCTCTGAAAATATTTAGAAATATTTAGGTCTAAAAATATTTCTGAAAGGTTTTGTAAAATGGTTTACTTTCTGCTATCTTAGTCTGAACTTCTTTGAGTAATTTAGGGATAGCTATGCACTAGAGGCATTCAAAGAAAAACAAGCTTTGAGCCATTTGCTTTCCAGCCTCATTGGAGGGCTGATCTATTTTCAGTGACAACGGCTGCGGGAAAGATGATAAAAACATCTGCAGCACCACCAGATTTTAATCTTCACATTCAGAGTTCTGAAATAATCTTACAGATGTCTGCACCTCATTACATGGCTGCTGGGGGATTGTTTCGTCTGGTACACTCTTGCAGCCGGGTGTACCTTTAATAAGCAATCTGGCACCAGCCTTCTGTTTCTGCCACTGGAAAGCAGAGAGTTGTGGTATATCAATGGTACTGTTAATTACACTGCTGTGCTAGGCATCGTTAAAGCTCATAACGCTGAAAGGCATATCAGGAGCATTCACTGGTGCTTAAGTGAAGCTGCGTTAAGCGACTCGAGGAAACCGTCGCAGGTTCCGCTTCACCGGCAACCCGTGGGTCGAGATGAAAGGTGTTTGTTTCGAACACTCTTTTCACTTCAAACATTCTTTTCAAGGTAAAAAGAAGCAGCTGTTTCATTTGAGACTGTTGACCAGTGATGGAGATCTGTGATTTTGTGGAACAAAGGAAACAATGTCGGATTAATTATTTCAGGTATTCCTGCAGGTATCTCACATTCATATGGATAAAGAGGACTTGTTTTATATAAATTTTGATCAAATTCCAGGAGTGGAGGAAAAGAAAAAAAGCAAGAAACATGGGACAATATATTATGTGTGTATATAACAGAACTCTACAGAGCAAATTACAGAAACTGCTTTTTATCAAACTAGACATAGTTCCAGTGATCCAAATGCCTACAAACTCGCTTGGACCATGAAGCTCTTTTCAGTCAGCATTCATCTTGATCTGAAGAGTGCTGGTTTTTCGTCATAGGAGAAGTGGAGTGACAGCATGAAAAAAAAGTCAACAGTTATGTGTGCTTCTAGGAAGGTGTAATTCTCGTAATGCCTTTTAAGGAAACATTATACATAGAAAATACTTAGCAAGGAAAGCCAAGTTCAAAAATTCTTAATATTTACATGACATTTGCAGTTTTTGCACAGTTTGCTTGGCTTGTGTGTTAAGTTGTTCCCTTAGCCTAAATTTGACTTTTAATTAAATTATGTGCCCTTATATTATACAATTGAAGAGCGTGACTTTCACAAATGCCTTACAATAATACAGCTAGAATAACCAAGCTGCTGGTACCCTAATCACTGTCATGGCAAAGTAATTGTTACAGAAAGGATGCATACGATCTAGTTAAGTCATCAAGTATGAGGACTTTATTAAATATTAATTAAAGTTCTCATTAATTGAAATGGATTATTACTTGCTTAAATTACTCACATTTTCTTATCTGTAACACCAGTTTCTGAAGCTTTTACATATTACAAGTGTCCAATGTATGTGAAGAATTGCATTCGGTTCTCTCCAACAGAGAAACACCTGACTCATCACTTTATTATCTTCAAATTTTTGTCCTCTTGTTTTTACAAAAGGTTATGTGTCAAAGAAGGGAGTGGGGTGTGCTGTGAAATATTGAATTATATATTTTTAATGAGCATAAAGTTGAAGGAGCTGATATAGTAAAGTCTAGCATTATGAAAAGCAATTTTTCATGTTTGAGTATCTAGAAAATCAACAGAGATACTCTATGTATTCCTCTTGTGATTTCTTTTAATTTACCTCTAAATGTGAGAGGGTAACTTTATCAGAAATCAGTGAGTTACTTTTTTGCCCTGCCATACTTATACAAGCTGAAATCCTACTTTGTTGTAATGTGGCAAAACAACAGTTGTCTTCTGTTTGAACAGCATTTTCATGAACCTATTAATTTTAATTTCAGGATAGTCTATTGAGAAGGATGCTCAGAACACAGAGGGAAAGATTCTTTGTGTTGGGTAAAATATCAGAAGGATTTTCAGTGCACTAACATTTTATTTGTACTTTAAAGGATTGTCAGAGTCTGCAATGAAAATTATTGTGTAAGGAAAACCTACTACAATTGTATGACAAACTATGCAGAAAAGAGTAATTAACACCAAAATACGTTCACAGTTAATTAAAAACTGGAAAAAAAGTTTCTTCTTTAGTATCCATTGAAAATAATGGGACTTTCATTATCCCAATACTCCTGTCTGCATTAATAAGATTGGACTGGTGGAGAAAAAAAACCATTATAGAATCTAATCTGCTGCCATCATGGGCAACTATGCAGTTAGACAGGAAGCTCCATGAGTTGCAAATCTAAGAACACTTCTAGCCTTATATTAAATAGTCCAACCCAAAGAAGAGATTGGAACCTATATACGAAGAGGTCAAAATTTATCAAGAAAATGTTCCGTATTCTAGATCCTTGGATCAGTTTGGGAACTGTTGAGTAAGGCTTTGACATGGTCATGATATTGACCAAATAGAGAGAAAAAAACCAAATACTTCAATTATGTTTTCCTGACTTTACATAAGCTCAAATTAAGAATTTAGTTACTTGCAAGTCTCGAATTCTTTTAAAATCTGTTCCTTTAACCTGTGACATAAACTGCAAAAACTGTTTGAAAATCTTCACTTAGTGAATATTTATCATTTACTTTTTATCTTTTACCACATATCTGTGTAGGAAGTATTTCTTCATTATCATAACCCGTTAGATTTGAATGAGGAAAATAAAATTAGTCAGTCAGAAATTCCTTCAATTCTCTGTCAATTGTCTAGAAATAATTTCAGTAGTAATCAGATATTATCTTACCACCAGAGCAGGCAATGTGAAAAAACCATAAAAGAAGAAAGGTGACAAAAGTTTGTGACTTCAAAAAAATCTTACTCTTTTCTATGCCTCTTACCTACAATTCAGTGAGAACTAATACACACGGCTAACTTTTGAATATGTTACTTAAAAGCTATACTGTTCTCAAAACATTAGTAACAATAAAAAATTATGAATAAAATCTCTCTAACTATATCCACCTCCAAAAATATCTATGTAAAATTAAAAAACACTGCTTTTCAAAATTTCATGTTCATATTTATTTTTCTCATTTCTTAATTGGGCAGATGATTATCTCAATCTTCTCAAACCCGTGTCTGAAATTATGCAGTGATGGAATTTCTATTACAGAAACTTTCACTTCAAAAATGATTCTCTGATTCAAGTTTGAACAAATTAGGGCAAATTCTATAATGATGTGTGAGAGGTGCAAATGATGGCATCAGTCCCTTCTGGTTTTTAGTTTATGAATTGTGAGATCTGAAAACTTAGCTCAAAAATAAAAGCTGAGACCCTCACAAAACATCCAACTCCTAGGGATGATGGTTTAGTAAAGCCTCCAGATATAAGAGCACTGTTGTAAAAATCATCAGAGATCATATTATTGGCAGATTGCTGATGAGGGCTGTCTCTGTTTTCGAGGGTTCTCCAGCTGAGTGCTCTGATGTGAGCTTTTCACTATGACAGGAGCTGTGTAACTAGTCCCAGTTGAATTAGATTACTCTTTCTCAGGATAAAAGGGCTCCCATATTCCATGAGGTGATATTTTTTGTCTTTTCCCAGGTAATTGGAGAATGCTGGCAAAGTGACATCTATTCTCGTCATGGTTGCATAGAATGGTGTTTCCACAACTGAAGAGGGAAGAAGAAAAGTTCCCTCTTTTTCAAACTACTGCGTATTCTTAGTTTCAACAGCATGCTGTTATAAATCTTTCATTCCACTCATACTGAAAAATGTTACAGGAAGAAATCTCTTAATTGGTGTTTAAGACCAAGACAAAGCTCTGTAATGAAGGACAGATAAAAGACACGCTCAATATAAAATCCTGTTACTGTCTGTGACTTGGACATGCAGGTGGGAAACAAAGTCCTTGCAAGGGATTTAGGCATACCCTTCTGCAGGGCTGGGGTTCAAATGCTTCACCCAACATCTGATAGAGACATGGTAATGTGAGCCTTGCCAAAATCTCCTCTCAGTTAACCTTCATTTGGAGGATACGGAAAGGGAAAACCCTTCACCATAAGGATAGTCACAGGCTAATGGTTCTTTTTAAAAGCACGTTAATCATATTGCCCCATCTTAAAAGCAGTGCTCATGGGGAAAATATTTCTGCTTTGAGGAAATAACATCTCTTCCTTGACCCAAGCTTCTATAGGGTAAAAATGGGATGAGCAGTAAAATCTCTGTGTTTTATTGGATTGTTAAAATTCAAGTACTATTTCAGAAAATGGTTTGCAACCATTGGAAATTTTTTGTAAAAATGTAATTCTATGTTAGTTATAAAAATATAATGTAATTATGCATATGATTTGTGTGGTCATTATAAAAATTTGCCAACCTTACTTTGTGTTTGTAACAAGATCTATATTTTCATTGAACTAAAAGCTACTTTAAAAAATCTAACAACTTCAAGCTGTAAAAATACAGCTCACGTTACTAACCTTTTTAACTCTGTGATAGAGTCAATGAGGTTTGAGTAACTGAATGCTTGGTGGTCTGGTCTTAGTATTATCCAAGCCTAAAAAGTGACTTTTAATGGAAAAAATAATAACTTGAAGGAAGATGAGATAACATTCTGTGGCTTGACTGAATGCAGTCAGCACCTTAGAGGAAGAAAGGGTTGGATGAAGAGGACTGTGAATTACCACTGTGATGTGATCACAAAAAAGTGATCCAATGTAAATTTAGAAAACTATAATTCTCACAGATATTGGTGGATATTAATTCCGAATTAATAATTTGCCCCTTGTTAAAATGTTAAGATAATAGAAAAAATTGCATTAGCCATTATACTTATTACAGATACATCTGTGCCTAAAAGATAAAAGGCACCCAAAAAAAAAAAATCTATGTTCTTAATTATTCAATTCTTTCATCTGCTAAGAGGGTAAGATGAAAACTATTTACTTGAGATAAATACCAGTCAAAAGCAAGACATAAATATTATGGAAGGTCGGAGGAGTTATGAAAGATAAGATTAAAGTGAGCAAAGGAAACATCATGAAATATAAAGTCAATACTCTTTCTTTTATTTCAATAAAAGTATTTTTGTTTCACTGTAGATCAGTAATATCTTTTTCTTTGGTCATTCAGAACTAAGCACTGAGAGATCTGCTGTAGAGAGCAATTTTATATTGCCAAGGACAAATATAATATTATCTAATAAGCTTTTCCTCATGGTTAATTCCTTTTTGTGGTACTTTAATCTGGTGATTTGGAAAATTAAAAAGAGAATTGCAAACAAGATGACGGCTTGGTTTGAACTTGATTCATAGTTTTGCTATTTCTCCTCATGGCACATCTATAATTATGTTTTTGTGAATTTGCTGAGACTATACTTCTATTTGTCAAGTATATTATTAAGTCATTGACCTGTATCACTCACAAACTTAAAACTCAGTTGTATAAAGTAGAATGTGAAGTACCTTAAGAGCTTATCTGTTCTTGTATGCTTGGGTTTATCCAAAACAGAAGGAAAAGTCATTTACTTTAGTATACTTAACACTACAGCTTTTCTTTCGATACAGTAACTGCTGTTGGGTGTGGAAAAGACTCCTTATGCCATTTTTTTTTGTGTCTTGGGAGGTAAAGGCCAGGCAGATTTCTTCTCCTGGCAGCTTTTGCTTGGGAGCAATTTTTGGATTTACCTCTTTATTTTAGCTCGATGAGAGTAGAAAACTTTGAGCTGGAAGCTGAAAAAACACAAAGCTCGGGGATGAGCGCAGTACCAGTATCAAGAGCACTGGTTAGAGAAACTAGTACCTCAATCAGGTTGCTTGTGATAGCTGTAGAAGTGCATTATTCTTCAGAAGTAAGAAGAAGTTCTGTAGTTTATGCCATGGTCGGACTTCTAGTTTTTATTTTCAAGGTCTTACATTTCATGTATTCCTTTGTATATATGGCTCAATCGTGTTTTATTCGCCTCTGACTCTCCCACTCCCAAGCCTCACCTTGAGTACTGCATCCAGTTTTGGAAACACAATATTAAAAAGATATTAAGTTGTTAGAAAGCATCCAAAGGAGGAACATGAGTATGGTGAAGGATCTGGAGGGAAAGCCTTAGGAGGAGTGCCTGAAATTTGTGTTCAGCCTGCAGAAGAGGAGACTGAGGGGAGACCCCATTGGCGTTACATCTTCCTTGTGAGGGGAAGTGGAGGAGCAGGTACTGATCTCTTCACTCTCATGACCAGGGAAAGGATTTGAAGGAATGGCATGCAGCTGAGTCAGGGGAGGTTTAGGTTGGATATCAGGAAAAGGTTCTTCACCCAGAGGGTGGTTGGGCACCGGAACAGGCTCCCCAGGGAAGCGGTCAGAGCACAAGAGTATTATCCAAATACTTCTGGACCTCTACCAGGCTTGGTGCCATGAACCTGGGGAGCCTGTTCTGGTGTCCAACCACCCTCTGAGTGAAGAATCTTTTTCTAATATCTAACTTAAACCTCCCCTGACACAATTTCAGGCCGTTCCCTTAGGTTTTGTCACTGGTCACCACAAGGGAGAGATCACTGTCTGCCCATCCTCCTCCCCTTGTGAGGAGACTGGAGACTGTGATGAGGTTCCCCCTTCAGGCTCCTCTTCAACAAACAAACCAAATGACATCAGGCACTCCTCAGACCACTTGCCCTCAAGGCCCTTCACAATCTTCCTTGCCCTCCCTTGGACACTTCATGTCTCTTTTATATTGTGGCACCCAGACCTGCCCCCAGCACTGGAGGTGAGGCTGCCCCAGTGCAGAGCAGAGCGGGACAATCCCCTCCCTTGCCCGGCTGGCAATGCTGTGCCTGATGCCCCCCAGGACAGGGCTGGCCCTCCTGGCTGCCAGGGCACTGCTACCTCACAATTTTCAACTTTCCATCAGCCAGGACCCCCAGGTCCCTTTATGTGACACTGCTTTCCAACATCTCATTCCCCACTCTGCACTAATCCAGGGTTGCCCCATCCCAGGTGTAGACTCTGGCACTTTTCCTTGTTGAACTTCATTTGGTTGGTGATTGTCCAATCCTCTAATTTGTCAAGGTCTCTCTGCCTTCGAGGGATTCAACTGCTCCTCCCAGTTTTGTATCATCTGCAAACTCGCTCAGTATCTCTTTCAGTCCAAATCATTTATGCAGGTATTGAAGAGCAAAGGGCCTAAAATGAAGCTCTGTGGAACCAATAATGACAGGTCACCAAGTCTGATGTTACCCTATTCATTATGAATGATTTCTGGATAAAAATGAACAATTTCCTAATTCTATCTAGATTATTTTTTCCTGTTGAAGATACTGGATCTTTCATTTTAAGCTTCAGAAATTTATTTTAGCATCAGAAATAATCAGGATCCAACTAACCTGTCAATTGCTTCAATGATTAAAATCTCCACAGGTTGCTAGTGATTCTTGATTGTCCCAGCTGGCATCTGGAGACAGTTCTTTTTGCGTTTCTGGTCAAAGTCCATGTTTAGAATACAAATGACATTTTCATCCGTTAGCCAAATACAGATTTAAAATTCTTTCATCAAGGCAAGTTGATAGTTCTGAAATGTCTGTGAAATAATACAAACCCTGATATTGTGATACGGATTCACTTCATGGGAATGTAGCTTCATGTATGGAATTAAAAATTCTAACGGCAGTGTTTTTTACCCATGTTTATATATTTCAGAGAAATTATTAAAGCTCGGTAGATGCAACTGCTTTAAGCTTAATTATGGCAACATTAACCAGGAAGCAGTGTATATGAAGAGTCTAATAAAATTCTCTTGTTGCTTGTGGTTGAAACTCATGCCATTAATTTCTCAATTATGTATTCATTGTTAATGGGAACGATGATTCTGTTTGCTTGCCTCATCCTAGCAGTGCTCTCTATGTATGTCATGGGAGTTTTATGACTCAGATATATAAATATGATAATTTTCTAGGTTAATATCCTCAACTCTTTCTCACTCTGTAAATAAATAATTGTGCATGTGAAATCACATCTCCTTAATTCTCCTAGCAAGTGCTAAAAGGGTTGAGTTAGAGGAGTGGTATCCAGTGAAAAGGACCAAAAGGGTCAAAGTCCACAAACCGAAGTATAAGAACCAGTTAATCTGAGAAAAAAGTATTTCCCATGAGCACAGTCCAACACTGAAGCAACATTCCAGGCTGGTTGTGGAGTTTCCTTCCTTGGAGATTCAGAACTTCCCTGGACATGATCCTGGGCAAGCCTGCTTGCGTTGGCCCTGATTTGAGCAGTGTGGGGTGGACAAGGTCCCTTCCAACCTGAGCCCCTCCGAGATTCTCTGTTATCCTTCCTTAGTACTGTTGCACTTGATTGCAGCTGATATTTCAATGGTGCAGCAGAAAAAAATAGCAAAAGCACTTTTGGGTTTTTTTTTTCACTGAGGTGTGTTTCTTCATGCCCAGCTGAATATGTAAGTCAATGCCATTTATATGTGGGTTGTTGTGCCAGTAATCATTAACAAAGCTAATATCTGATTTCAGGCAATTCCTGTTAAATTACTTGTGATCTTTTCTCTGTTTATTGTACCTGAATGTTCAGAATCGGAACTAATCTTGAACTGAACATTTATAGTGTAACACCCAGAGTTCTTGAAAACAGAAAGCTTTTTAAGTGTTCGTATTAGTATTAATGGGAGTTTAATACTTTGGTCAAGGAGAAGAAGGATATTTCGTCAATGTGTGTAGATATGTTACACTTATTATAGCAATTCTTAAGAGCTGTATTAAAATAAATATAGGTAACACACTGCTCACATTTCAGAGGCATTTTGAAGGTCCTAATAGACACAGAGAATTGTAAAAAAAAATAAAATTTTTAAAAAGTGTGAATAATAGTTACTATAGCAAAATGTGCTCTGTCCCCAAGACACTTTCTGTGCTATAACAAGGCACTCTCTCTGTGCTATAACAATATGTGATTTGATGACATGGAAAAAGAGAGGATTATTTCAAAAGAATTTGGTCCACTTGTGCAGACTTCAGAGAAATTAAGTACCATGATTTTTCCTTCTCTAGCAGTTGGGAAATGAAGTACACACTTTATGTGCAGTGTGCGACTTCAAAAATTGAAAAAAAAAATCCAGGACTGCGGTAGTTTTTTGCACAATTGTTCTTTACTTTTTTGTTGCTGTTGTGCAAATCACTGAAATATATAGGAGTAAGAGTTGTGAATCCCACTCTGCAAAAGTATTAGACATAATCTATTTTTTAATTGTAACCCTATCGCTACCACCTGTGTGTCTACTCTGTTCTCCATACCTTTAAATAAGGATGGCTTGCTGTACTGCCTCACTCTGTAGCAGTCTGAGTGTGTTCCATAACAAGAGTTTTTTAAATGTACATATAACACATTTTTCTTTTTCTCCAGGGGCCATGGAGAACAGTTAAATTGCAGTTTTTATAATAGGCTTTCAATGGTGGAAGAATTTGTGGATGCTCCTTTGATGGTGTGTTTCTCTAGGCCAAATCTTTCCGTGTTTATTCATATGTGAGTAAAAACGAAACAGCTTTTATACGTTTTACTGTATTCTTGCAGATGCTTGTTTGTGGCTTTTTCCTTGTTTTTTCCTGAAGTGCCCTACCCAGGTTAAGCACAGTCATCTAAGTAGGATTAAAAGTCCTGAGTAGCAGTAATATTCCTACTAAGATGACTCCCAATTTCCTGCAGGAACAGTTTATTGTTCACTCATAATCCACTTATTTTCCAACTGCAAAGGGTAAACTAATCTGATTTTTTTTATTTTATACTCTTGCAATTGATTTTTTTGTTTTCTCATCTCACTTATTCTGTGGGTTTTGGGGTAGAATCAAGAAAAATGGGAAGGCTGAAGACAATGATTAACAAAATATGCTTTAAAGGACCATGTGAGTACATTGAGATGCTTGAATGTACCTAGAAGAGGGTAACAAAGTTGGTGAAAGGGCTGGAAAAAATGTCCTATGAGGAGTGATTTAGGATACTGTGCTTGTCCTCATTGAAAACAACCTCATTGCTCTTTTCAGCTTCCTGAGGAGGGGATGTGGAGAGGTGCTCACCTCTTCTCCCTGGAAGGATTTTTTATTACAAGGGGTGTTTCAGCAGCTCAGTTCTTTTTGTGCATAGCATAATATGAATTAAATTCAAACGGGAATATTTGTGTGCCTATGTTACCTCCGAAACCCTGTAGTGGCTTGACAACAGCTGCTGCAATTTTTAGAAATACATTTAAGATTGTTCTAACTTAAAATATTTAAAACATGAAGTGTTGTTATATTAGGCTCAAGAAATCTCCGCAATTAGTTGGATAAACTTTTAATTAAACACTGACCGGAATATTATCTAATTTCGTCCATCAGGAACAATCAGAGCTTTTATTGAACTCATCGCTACATGAACAACGAAAATGCACTCTTTAGGGTTGCTCTCAAATTATAATACCGTAGACTCATTAACAGAATCTTGTGTGTTTCATTTTGTGTTATAATTATATCCAAGTAGAAAATATGACCATGGTCAGAACTCACCCTCTGGTGACTTCAATGGGCTTGCCAGCAAACTGTGCTTCCTGATTAAACACCCTTCAAGCTAAACTCTCTGGGATCAGTGGGAATAAGTGGTCACAATACCGAAGTTGGACACATAAATAGACAGCTGACATTTCTTATTCTGTATTTTATAACATACAATTCGAAGATAAACACTTCATTACCTGGAGCATTAATGTTGCATTTAGTGAATAATGGCATTGCTGTAAGTTTTGAGATATTTCTGATAGAAAATTTCTGGCTCTGTAAATATCCGAAACAGGGTAAGGTAGAACAGAGATACATATAAACAGAGTTGGCAAAGAGGCATTTTCACGTTGAGTTCCTCCTTACTGGACTACTGACTAAAGATGAAGGTACAGAAAGCAAAAAGCGATTCAGAGAACATTTTGCTGGTTAAATATAGACAAGGCTCTCATGTTGACCGCATAGAAACTTTACCCCTATTTCCATAACATACCCCGACGTTCTGCAAATTCTGTACCTGGAGTGGCACCTATTCTGGAAGAGGCACTTCCACCTATCTGCATTAACGCTGCCGTCTTGAGCAGGCAGAAACTACCAGGCTGCCAAAACTGAGTGAAGGACATCACACTGTCCATGTGTATCTCTTCCAATGAGATAGAAGTGTACACTTGATGATGATTAGCCTCCATTTTCCTTTGTGTTGGTTCAGTGTCTTTTTTTGATGTATTGATTCCCTATTTAATTTTTAAATATCTACTGCACTTGCTAGGAAACTAATCATATTTTGTCTTTAGACATTATAAGAAAAGAATTATAAGTTGCAGCAGAGCAGTAAAGAATTAGTGAAGAAGCTACTGGGCTGTGACAGAAAACGCATAATAAATAAGCACAATGTATAATCTGCTGCATAAACATGAAATTATATATTGGCATCTGAGTAACTTTCTCAATTCAGCTGAACTCCTTGTGCTCATGTCAATATAATATAAAAACAAACTTGCAGTATCCTTGATCCAAAGAGCAGACATGAGACAAAAGAGACAGTATGTCATTCAGGTCTAATAAGAAGCTTCTATTTATTGGATAAATAGAAGAAAAAGGTAAATAGTTCTTTCTTGGCTCTCTGCTCTAATGTATCACCATAAATTTTTGAGACCGCTACGGTAAAGCAATCGCCATGATATATGAGTTATCCCCTTTTTAAAGTGCTAGTTGAAGAATAAATATTTCAAATATTAATAACTTTATGCAAATGGGGACTCTGGTGTATTACAAGAGCTGATGCCATTGCGTGCCATGTTGAAAAAGGCCTTGTGCTGGTGTGGTGTCTTCCCATCCTTTGCTCTCAGGGGACCGTGTTAAGCACATTGCACAGGAGCATGTCTCTTGCTTTAGGTGGCCTAAGAGCTGCTCTTACAGGCTGCTAACGCCTCGTGGTGTTACTTTACCAGGGGACACCAAACAGAATCCTGCAGAGGCGCATGCTTGGCGAAAGGGAAGGGTTTCTGCAGCAGAACATACATAGGCAGGTGTCAGTAATTCTGCTGCTCTCGAGGGAGCAAGGCACAGGTTACGCTGCTGTGTTGTGAGGGAATTGCATTTATGTCACAAGAGTAATGGCTGAGAGGGAAAAGCCTGAGGAAGTACCTGAGCCAGGAAATTTGCTTTGAAATCTGTACAGCTTCAATTATCTCTATGGAAGACCCTCCTCCCCTGCCTGTCATTTTTTTTACTAAGCTTCTCTTATTTTTTTTTAATTAAGCTTCTGAGACTGCTATTAACAAAATGCAAATATAGGTTATGCTTATCCATTATAGCATTCCCTATCAGCTGCTTCACAGAGGTGTTCAGAAGCTGGTAGTACAAAATTTATGGCAAAATCCAAGTTTCTGCTTCCTCCCACTTTGCCTCTAGCTGTGCTATAGCTAATTTGAGTGAAACACTTAATTATCTATTAGCCAAGGCTATAATATAAAATTAGTCACAGCCCTCTATGAAAAATAGCTAACAACTTTCTCCTCATTAAAAATCAAACACAGACTTGTCCATTTTTGGTACAAAGTGACTGGAGTAAAATCTGTTTGAATGAGTATATTAAAATTAATCTGAAAAAAACCCCTAAAATAAATCAGAAGAACCTGGAATGGAATGGCCATTTACATTTTAAAATTTATTTCCCCAAAATTATGAATGCTAAAGACCTCACCTTTCAGATCTACCTTTGAATTTCTTAATACATGGGGGGGGGTAATACTTAATTTCCCACTCAGCATAAAGGAGTTCATTAAAACAGCTTGATCTTCAATTGTAGAATTAAATACCACTTTTTAAAGCAATATGCATCAGATTATTCTGAGCTACACATATTTATAGTTAGTAAAGCAAGTTCATGGTCAACAGATACTAAGGTCAGCAAGTGTATACAAACCCCATAACATCCCAAATCAAACACCTGTGGATATCAGGAAAATACAAAGGAAAATGTACCACAAAAACTGGTTGAGAATGTGTGCTATTCCTAAATGGAATCTTCTGTGGCTTCTGTCAGAACTGTGGTCTTGATAAACCAGTGTTCTTAATGGGATATTTCTTTTGTTCTTTGTTAAAAAAAAAAAAAAAAAATTACCCTTCGAATACTATAAAATATGGAGATTTTAATGTGCTTTATGCACTTGTTCTTTGGTTAATGTGATTGTTTGTTTTGAAGTTGCATGTCACAGTGAAAAAGGAGAGGAAAAAACAGATGCAGAAGGGCATAATATCTGCATATACACCTTTCAGATATATAATCACTTATGTGGTTTTGTTGTGAAATCTCTACTGTTCTACAGGGCATT
Organism: Picathartes gymnocephalus; assembly: GCA_013390045.1. Classification (NCBI taxonomy): domain Eukaryota; kingdom Metazoa; phylum Chordata; class Aves; order Passeriformes; family Picathartidae; genus Picathartes; species Picathartes gymnocephalus. The sequence continues at coordinate 15,981 of WEKY01059065.1, forward strand.
ACAGTGAAAACAAGACTTGAAATTCCAAATATGTTGCTTAATTTGATGCCCCAGGGGTTTCTTGAAATGCCTTAGCTTCAGATGATATTTGGATCATTTTTTTTTGCAGAGCTTTTTTCAGGGTCACTTACCAGTGTGGTCTTAGGAGACAGTTTCAGTCATGCAGAGAGGGTTCCCACTGAGAAAATGGCAGGAGCATTACCTTGCAGAACAAGGTGGATTTTTTTGGTGGAACTTGGCTCTCTGACCGACAGCTGACAGAGTCTGGTGCATGCATCCTGTTCACTGAACCCAAATTAGGTATGGTTTCTTTAACATACTTTCACTTACTGACTTCATGTAATAATCACCTGGTTTTTTTTTTGTATAGCCTGATGTGCAGTAAGAGGCAAGACCAAAAATGATTAGCTGCAATGCTCATGTTTCTTGCTACAAAATTTTTGTTTCTAATTATTGTGGAAATCTGCCAAGATTCCCCCATCCGCAGGACAGCACAGATGTCTACATGCTTTGAACAGATTTGAAATAATGTAGCAGCTAAATACTGGAATGGACATCCAGAACGTCAGTGAAAAGGCTTGGTCCTCAGCATTTAATACATAAATAAAAGGCTTGCTAAGTGTTTTAAAGAATCCCTTATGCTCTTTTGTGTCAGGATTTTTTTATTTTTTTATGCTGCTAGTTTTCACTTTTATCTTTCTTTCTTTTTCTTT